>JAIPRL010001624.1:33239-77381 GCA_025469235.1 Pemphigus obesinymphae
TCAAAAATAGATCGTAGACAGTCCTAAGTCTGGTAAAATGGAAGGAAAATGTTAGTGTAGTGTAGTATTTACCGAAAAACATTGGGGACCCAACTAGTATAGATATTTTAATTTTGGGACCCAACTAAGATGCAGCCCTTTATATAGTAAATATAATAACGATTATAACAATAGTGCGATAGGTATTAATTGTATAATATACAAACTACCGGAGTCGTGTTTCGCAAATAAAAACCACATCGCTTTAGAGACAATATTGCAACGGAATACATTTCTGTTTTTTTTTTTTTTTACAGTTTGACAGTTTGAGTACCTACCGAGTAGGTACGATGATTTTTTGCCAGTAAAACACAGTATTTTGCACCGTCTCTCCCGAGTTGGCAATTAGTTACAAGTAACGTATTATTTCCCTAATCATAATAATACACTTTGTCAATGTCATTATTAGTCACAGTCGAGCAATGTATAATTTTGAACTCGTATATTATAATGTAACTGATGTACATAATTTATCATCAACCGAACGACGTGTAATCCTCCATCAATAAATGCATTACTTTGATTGTGGAATACACAATCGCATATAAACCGACGTAGAATTGCTCTATACAAACACCCTCCGTATATAATACATATATATTTTATTTGCCAGGACCTGAGAATGTTTATCTTTTATTTATAGCGTCGATTTTTCTTTACCGCTATAATACTATGTGATATCTACTTCAAACACACTCGGATGCTGCAGTTATATTGTAGGTCAAATAAGGACGAAGGAGACGGAGAAGGAGAAGAAAAAAAAAATACTCGGAATAAACGACCAATGATATATTAACATATTACAGGGACTGCCTCCTTTCTTTAAAGCCGATGTGTATGAATGCGCAAGAGGCTTATGAATGACAATAAAATACTTTTTTTTTTCTTTTTTTTTTTTTTAAAACGAGGCGGCGCGAAAATCTAATATAATAATATAAGGGTCCCTGTCGTGTGTGAATGTCGAACCTTTGACCCAGAGGAACCGGTTCGGGCACTCGAAAGTATTTTCGAGCATTATTTTCATTACAACTATCCATTATGTCCGTCCCAAAGGTTAACTGTTTCGGTCATTTATCGAATCGTGACCAAAACAATTGGACCGGTTATAACGTCGATGCTGCCCGGGAAACGTCTTATTATATTATTATTATTATTATTATTATTATTATTATTACACACGGATGAAAATATAACGATAATTTTCGAACGTCTGTTCTCAGAGTACGTCAGCTGCTGTCCCTGCAGTACGAGTATGACCGCGACTGACAGGGATTATAATCGACACGGATACACCTCGGTTCGACGCCGAAAGACGTGACCTGCGGGTCACCGGTCCACGTCATACCCAGGCCGCAAAGCACTATTCGTCGGGAATATCGCAGGGTTGTGGGTATAATGCACCATAAATACTGCGAAAACCATATAGAAAGTACATTTAAAAATCCTCCGAAAATGTATTATTATAACTACCTATTGAAAATTCGCAAACCAGCCGATCGATTTAATAGGTACCAATGAAAAACTTTGTATTCTCTGAAATCGTTAACGGAACATATTGTAATAGTATTATGTACTCGCTGCCAAAGTTCCGACTAAACTAGTTTAGCTACAGTTTGTACGCTAACTGACGGTTACATGCAATTTCGCAGGGCATATTGTAATATCGAATGACACGCTTATCTATCTAATGCTATCATTCTATAATCTATCATTCGGTCATTCTGACCGACGTGAAAACGCCAACAAAATATGGAAACGGCGTATGATTTTTTCACGTTCTACCCTTCAACGTCATTACGGACAATATTCGATATATGCAGTCAAAGGGGTTTTGTTTAGCGAATATATTATTATCGATTATATTATATTTAGGTATATATATTATATCTACAAAAGTATTTCGTACGGATGAGCTCGTTATTCAATATTCCCATATACCTGCGTAATAAAGCGTAATTAAATTACCTGGGTTCGCATATTTTAAACCTGAAATACGAATATTCGAATATTTCTAGAAATGTGTAAAATAATAATATTTCATATTTCACCGACGGCGCACTCGTAATTGGATCTACAATAATATGATTTAAATGGACAAAGACAGCAGGATGGTGCAGGGACGCGGCTTTTGTTCGCGGTAAATGGATGTTTTATATTTAATATTATTGGAATATAATACAACGTAAATATTATATATATATATCGATGACTATCCACGTGGAAATATGTATTTTTGTATAAATTTAAAACAATGGCATAGGTAAATGAAAAAAAAAAAACGTACTTTGATCATACTGATGAAATCGAAAACCAACGTTATATTATGAAAGCTTTAACCCTTTCAGTCCTCGTATCCTGGTTCGAGGACATATTATTATCGTTATGAGTTTATGATGCTATTATATTATAAATTATATTATATCATATAAAATAAAAATGTAACACAATTAGGTATCTTTCCTTTTAATTTATTAAAAATTCGTGTGTAATTTTTTTTAAAAATATTCAATAATATCAAAATTATGATCGTTTTCTCTTTATTTATTTTTGGTAAAATTTAAGAACAAAGAAACCAAAAAATGGTTGATAAAATTACGGATTGTGTGAAAGTGATATAATTATGTAATTTTGACGAAAATGTGATATTTATACCCATAAAATAATAAAAAACGTACTTAAATGTAAATGCATTTTCATTTGTATTGAATTTACTTCAGATATTTAGTATTTTTCATGGAATTAATTAAATTAAAATTGCATTTCAATTTATATTCTACCAAGCAGGAGAAAAATTGTACGAGTAGAGTGACATTTTCTCTAAAATTTTCGTAATCTCATTTGCAGAAAAATTTACTACCTATTCCACTTCGATCTTTTTTTGTTGAAAATGTTTTAAATTCTATTTTCTGGAAATAATTTTTTATGTAATTTTATTTTAAGATGTGCAGGATTTAAACTGATATCGAGATTTGTTGGTAAATTAAGAACGAAAAAACCAAATAAATAAATAAAAGGGTTCCATTAGATTGAATTTTGAAAATACCTCTGACAAATACCTATCACGATAGATTCCATTCATTGTAAGACTGCAGTTACTGTTGATTTTATGACAAAATATTATTGTCGTAGTCTAGTTACTAACATTTTCGAAAAAATGTTTTTTTCACATATGATTTTTATATATTCAGCGGCCACATATTTAGAGATTGGAATGGAAAAATTTGCATAGTTATCGATAATAGTCAATAGAAAATCCATGTAATATAATATAATAACTGTTTAGAAATACTATCTTAAACGATTTGAAAATATTACCACGTTAAAATCTCTCGGTTCTGACTTTTGAGCGTTCGATTTAGGAATAATCAATGCTGTATGTAATATAGGTACTCTTCATACCTTTTCATGGAAAAATAAATACAAATAATAAAAAGTCATTTATCTATCACGTACCTAAACTGCTGTCATTTTTGAGATTATTTTTTATCCAAGTTTATGTTGTATCATTTGATAATGGTTACCACAATATTATCACAGACATTATAGAAGATAATATACTGCTCGTATAATCATAAACGGTAGAGTCCGAAATTAGGTAGTAGTTACTGTATTTCATTTTTAAATGGAAAAAAAAAAACATAAATAATTTCAAATGTTCTCAAAACAGGATATACCGGGTTGCCTAGGTTTACATTATAATTTTATAAATGTCCTGTTTTTAGGACATTATAAGCGTGAAGGGTGTAATATATATATATAACTATTATAACGCTGTAATGATCTTTAAAATGTAATTTGTTTCGTGAAACGAGTGCAAAACGCGCATATATGTACAACATAAAAAAAACTTTAAGAGTCCTGCAGCAGTACATCCCTGCACATGCGGTGACACACTTTTAACGCGTAATGTGTGTTTGCGTTTCCCTTAACGTCGTTCGGTGAAAAGTTGGGTCGGTGCGCGAACGATACGAGCGGGGAGAAATCAAACTGTTCGGAAATAAAAGAACCCCCTTTCTTTCTTTCTTTTATTTTTTTTGCGTTTATTAACCGGCTTAACTCCCGTTATTAACACATCCCGTTGACTCTTTGTCCATTATTATATCGCGAGATTTTATTATATTTTTTTTATTCCACTTTGAGTCGTGCGATCCCTCTCCCGTGTCCCTGTGTTGTATATTCCAGAGGGTATACAATGGAAAAACGCTTCTCCTGTTTCAAAATAAAACGACATCCGTTTTGTTACGGTTCGCGTGGTCTGAGAGTATACTTCTTTTCGTATTTTTTATATACACACGTATATATATATATATATATAGGTAATAGGTATACATTTCTGTTTTTTTTTTTTTTTTATATTTATTTCATCTCTTCTCCGCACACTTATTTATTGTACGTCGTAGACTTCAGAACCGAAACGATTTGACCGTCTTCGTATATATATATATATACACAGAAAAGGGCGAGGTCCGGTATAATTTTTTTTATCTCTGCCCACTATATTGTTTATTTATATATGCCGGACCGTGGAAAAATCTTTTGTCCATTCTCCCGACGCATCTCGCGTAATCGATTCCGGGAGATTTATTCGCTAGAGCTGCAAAAACGGACTTTTCCACGGGTACGATAATTTAATACCACATTTATTAGTTTTTATATCGTAAAATACACAACGGCGATAATAATTATCGTTTCTGTATACAACGGGCCCGCGAAATTTATATTACCACGACACGAGCGAGACGGTGGAAGAATATTGTGAATGTATTTTGACGATCGCGTTAACGTTTTGTTTTTCCACCGTGAAATTTAAATAAAAGTACAAGTTACAGTGGATTTGACAACGCCGCGAACAAAACCAATAAAGAGTAGGTACTATCATCGATTGTATAATTAAATAATTTTATAATTGACTATATAATATATTATAACCAACGTATGTATAGTATACATTATACAGTGTGTTATTCGGGGCTTAAATAGTGGTGAAAAATGGCAGGGGGGCTTGATATCTCTTTATTGTTTCGAGAGTATATTTCTAAATCGATATCTAATATAATATTATATTAGAAATTCCTAAATGTATACAGGGTTTAAAAACGCTTCGACCGTTTAGATTTTTAACAGTATATAATATATAATATATTGAGTACGAGTCTCAAGTATTAATCTCAAAAGTCAATGTCAAAGATCAATGTTAAATTTTTTTAGGGTAAATTTTAAAAGGATAACGGAGTGGATGGAAATTGGAAAATTTCGTATGCTTTAAGAAAATATGTATAAAATGTTTTAAAGACATCTAAAATTGATTCGTGTATTTTGTAATTGCAGTTTGATGGTTTATAAAATCGCTTCTATTTTATTATAATTTATTATTGAAGGAAACATTGGCTATTTATTTTAAATTTATTTGAAAAAAAATTAGCTGATTAATATATTTTTCCTTGAACATAATAAAATATTATAATGTGTCATAACTCATAAGCTATATATTTTAATAAAACTATACAACTACAGTTATGGCATTATTTTGATTTAACTTGAAGCGTATATTTTGGAGAAAAATATGGTAAAGTAGACACAATTTAATTGCTAAAAGAAGTAGGGGGAATAAGTCTTTTTGCATTCTTTGCATGCTGGTATTCACAAAAAAAAAAAAATAAATAAATAAATAAATAAGATGTAATTACTTGTACCTATCTTGTTATATTCAATATTTTACAATATTGCTTTAAAAAAATAACTATTGAAAATCTGTATTACGATATTATTGTATTTTAATTTTTAGATTTTAATTTCTTTTTAATTACTATAATAAAACAGTTACAAATTTGTAAATATATATATATATATATATAATAATATGTATATACATAATAATTAAAATATTGTTTTTTAGACAAATTTTGGTTGTATAGTTGTTTAATATGTACATTTTTGTTCATTTTCTAGAATTTTCATGTATATTTGTATATATTAATTTTCATATATACCTTCAAAATATATATTCTCATTTTCATTAACTTTGAGCCATTTTACCGTCGGCATTTTTCTAATGATAAGATTTACGGAACAACTATTTAAAATTTTTCATTTAAAGTGAAATGAAATATAAAATTATTTTTATTATTTTTATTCCTAAAAAATTTCAATTTAGGGTAAGCTATTGAATATTGAACAAAAGTTATTACATTTGTCAGATAAACTCACGATATACATATACATTCTGTATTTTATATCTCAGTATCTGTTCAACTATATGAAATAAATATTTATTTATTTGAAAAATTCCTTAAAGGGACAATGACTATATTATGTATGATATCAAATTTTAGTATTAATTATATTATATAATTGTTATATAAAAATAAAAATCCGTTTGCTAAATAGATGTGAATTTTTCAATAGAAATATTATACGAGTACTAAAGAAATACACAATTAAGGATTAAGATAATAATTATTTATTAAATATATATTTTGTATATGTATTTAAAAATGTCAATATTATTATTGGCGATTTACATATATTTGGGTTTCAAATAGTTATTTTGCGTTTGTTCATATATATGTTTATTTAAAACATGATAAAATTATCAATACCTATATATATATAATATACAGATGTTTAATTTATTTTAACTATATTGATACGAAACTCTTAATCTATACGTAACTATACATATATACACGAATGCGTACGTATTTACATAAAAGTAATTATTAAAGGATCGGTGATCACAGCAGAGGTAAAATATTATATACGCGCAGAATAAATTATTTTGGCATAACATAAAACAAATTAAATTGCTATTATAATGTAGTTAAAATTTCAAAGGAATCGATTTTTTTCTATGAAAAATAAAAATTTAATTTATAGGTAGCTGCACGATTACAATTTATGGTTTTTCACCGTGTTGGAAATTTGTTTAAAACCGAAATATAATGCCGCACGTATACCGAAATGTTTGTTTATACGCGATTTTTTTTTAAGCCTGATCATTCCGGAATTTTTTTTTAATCCATATATCTTATTAGGGGCCTGAAAAATAAAATGTTTATAATATAAATCTGTTTTAGATCTAATGATTTTAAATTACACTCTATTCTGATCGTATTTGTACTGCATATTATAACGCATATGTAACGGTATTATAGAAATTATCGAAATAAACATGTACAAAATCCTTGACAAAAAACGATAAAAATCCAAAAGAATAAATACTTTCAAAATTCAGTTTAGGCGTTTACCAATGTTTTTAAATCATGTCCCCTGACGATAATCGTGTGCACGGGTGCAGCAGGGTGTGTTTTCGCTGCACCTGAACGGGCTGGATGGACCGTTAATTTTGGTTTATAGGGCCTAGTGCCAGTGAAACCAGAACCGTTCTGAAGAAACTATTTAGGGAGGAGGAGGGCGTGTGTGTGTCGAAAATGCCGAACAAATATCTTTGAACCTAAAGAAAGGTTATCAAATTTTTTCGGGCTGACTAAATGAGAATAATTTCTAGTTTTGTCTGCTAAAAATGCCGAAATACTTCCTTCAAACCATAAAAATCATCGATTTTTTTTCGACCGTCGCGGCGGTATGAATATTTTTGCTGCACCTGACTTCTAACTCTGCGCACGCCTACGCACCGGACACGTGATATGTTTATATTCTGAAATATAATTTTGACGAATTCCACTCCCGTCCCGAAGGCATATTAGTATACCATACATTGCTAGAGAACCGTATATAAATCCTGAGCGTTCATTGGCTACATTTCGTTTGATATAACACGGTATAGTACTGATAATGATTCGAAATTTTGAAAATGTATTTTACGAGTAATTATTAATATAGAATAACCCGTACAAGTTACGGTGCTGTTAAGAACTTCTTTCATTCTTAACGGATTAAACTGCTGAGAACAGAATATTATTTTAGATGTAGCCATCGACAAACTTATAAATGTAGGATGACGACGTTAATGTGTATTAACGCAATCAACGTATCATGTAATGTGTATTATTTTATTTTATTATATTACTTGCAGGTACTAGCTGTTACTTTTTAATAATTATTTTAATAAACTGAATTAATAATAGTTAAACACTTTTTTTTTCATTAAGTAAGTTAATTAAGTACATTAGTTATAAGTTACTCAAAGGTTAGAATGTACAATATCAATCCAAACAAAAACAAAATTAATGCTATTAACACAGTTTAATTTTAATATTATTATTAAGCATAATAAATAAATATCATTATTCTATGGTATTAATTACTCGTAAAGTACATTTACAAAATGTCGAGTCATTATCAGTACCTAACCGTACCGTGTTATCTCTCAAACGAAACGTAGCCAACGGGCGCTCGGGATTTATACACGGTTCCCTAGCAATGATGTACGGTATATACAAATATGCGTCCCGGAGATCGGCGGGCGGTCACGTTGTTCGCGTTCAGCGCGATATACCCAGCACATCGCGGATTCTTCGCGGAGCGCGGCCGTATTAGAACATTTCGGACGAGCACTGTTCGTCGAATTTGAAAAACGAAACGGAAAAAAATACAAAAAAAAAAACCAACGTCAAAAACTATACGTTCGGTATGAAAGTTCGAGAGGGGAGCCGATACCGCGGTAGTGGTCGATTATTATAATAATCACGTGTCGTCCGGGTCCTCTGTGACCGGTGCATAGTACTACGTTTGTTATTACGACGTGTAACGGATTACGCACGGGACGGACCCGTACAGAGAAAGGGTACACGATGGGTGACCGCGTTTTCGGGGTGTTGCTAGTCCTCCCCCCCCCCCAACCACCCGTCGCCGAGCTTTGACCGGAGACGCGCGTTATTGTCGTTCAATTATACAAATGACACGCGCAGACGGCCGTCATTATCGCCGGGAGGGCCGGGTGGTGCGGAGTCGTACGGGCCCGGCGATCGCGGGCGTACACACCAATTTACGACCGATTTTCGTCCAGCTCTCGGCTCTCCCGCCGGTCGGAAACGCGATGCGCGGTGCACGCGACCAGTGCGGTGGGGTACACGCGTCGGTCAAAACCACCGGCAACCGCGCTCGTCCATAATATAATATTTAGCCCCGAAGGCGCCCGGATTAAACCGTTCCACGGCCGAGTGTCAGGAACACGTTTGAATAATGCAAGCCCTCCCCCCCCCCTCCACCCCATATACACTGAAAATTTCGCGTAAATAAATTGGTTTCAGCCCGTGGCTTGCTGCTGCTGCTGCTGTGCGAACCGATAGTCTAGAAAAAATAACCCGGATACGAGGCAATATTATAATATATTGTATTCTGCCCAAAGCTGCCACCCTATACTAAAGTTTCCGTCAGATATAACATTTCCATCTCCATTTCGTTCCGTATCGCGTAAAAATCTGTAACACGGTGGCACTGCGAGGATATACACTGAACCAAATATCATTGGTACAATTGACAATCAATATGCAATACTCAAATTTTAAATTATTAAGTTTCATATTAAAAAAACGTGTTTACAATAACAAATTCATTTTGTAAATTTCACAAAATACGACAGTTATAATTTAATAAAAATAATTATAATTTGTATAATTAATACAGGTTTTATATTTTTGTAATAAAATATGTCTTTAAATTGAAAATATATTCTGTTTAAATTGACAATTTCGATTAGGAAATGGGCGTTTGTTCTACGAAGAAGAAGAGAGAAAGAAACACAAAATATTTATAATTGAATATTAACAAAATATTTGTCAATTCAAATAAATTTGTATTCAATTAGACAATATTTACCCGGGACATTGATAAAAGATAATGTTAAATCAATAATATGTTTTGTTATTTTACTGTTAAATTAACAAATATTGTATTTCTAAATTAATAAACTTTTTATTGGACGTAACCATTAATAACCATATTATGAAATTAATCTATATTTTTATTAAAATCACAGATATATTTGGTTCAGTGTACCTAGTTCGAAAATTACTGTCGACACTAACCAGATAATATAATTAAGGTAATAAGCTGTAGCAATTTAACCACGATGCCTTTCAATAACATAAACACAGTGATGTATTGGTAAAAATATTCGTGAGTATAGATAATTTAGGACCCCCAAAAATTTTTTTTTCGGTTCACTCGAAAATCATTCAATCTACATTTCAAAATTACAACTTTCAGATTTTCTTTTATAACATGTTTATATTCTAAGCTGAGCAATGAAGCTATTAATTTTCCAATAAGTTTATTTTTTTTTGGGAGCAACTTTTTGGATAAAAGCGTATATACCTAAGCATTTTAGGATAAAGAGGTTATTTGATGGAAAATTCATTCTATAATTGGTCGTTTAAAGAGGTAATTTTCAATTTTTCCAGTAGTTTTCTTAAGTATAATGAAAACTTATCGAAAATAACATGACATTTTTATAAATATCAAAACTTTTTAAAACAATTTTACAATTTAACAGAATCATTTTTCGCGGTCATTTTTATATAATTTGGAAGTATGATTTTATTTATGCATGAATATTGTATAAGTACACTTTTCGGATGAAATCGAGTCATATAGGATTTATTGGGTAAACGTTTTTCTGATAGGAAATTTGTTTTGTTTGATATTTTAATAAGGCTCATTTTAAATTGTCAAAAAATGATTTTTTCGTGTATTTTATAATAATTATTAACAATTATTTATATTTGTCGTATAAGGTTAAAGTATGGTAGATTAGGCTGTGTACCCACGTATTATCAATTTCTCATAAGTTATACGCTATGGATAAAAATAGCGAATTAGTTATACACCGTATATCCTCGTATATCCTTCAAATACACCACTGCATAAACATAAACACAGTCTATACTCGGGAGTCAATTCAAACGGCGTGGTCAATGGTCATGTTCCACTTTGGAATTAAAATCTTTCCGCATCAAATATTTCCTGGTTCGCGTTAAATTATGATTCTGGTCATGACCGATGGACTCACGACCAATCGTGAAATTCAATCGGTTGTTAAATGGTCTTATTGATTCTAGCCATATCTAGGTTTACATAAACCCATTGGGTTCCACGTTTAAGACCCACCGTTTTCTATATACCTAGGTACATAATATAATACCGAGTCGAAGAAATTATTTTTTGATTTTACGAAGATTTGTTTCGACGTTATTGAGCCACTATATATGATCGAATACAAACTCTGCGTTTCGTTATACCTATGGATATTCAAGATAATACTCTTATTTTTATTAGTCATTAATACGTTTAGACGATATTATTAATTCAATCGCGACTGTTCACGTTGATTACAATTAAAATCAGGTTAAGACCGTCTTAAGGTGCTAAAAACTAAAATACTAACAAATTCAAATTAATCGTCGTATGTTTTTATCAGCAATCAAATTTGCAAAATCCTATCCACACCGTACACTTTTGAAGTTTCATCGAACCGAAAACCCGATTTATAATAATTATAAATCGTTTAATAAATTAAAATTAAATTGGGAACGATTTTAAATTGTTCGGTTTTTTTGTTTTCAATCACTTCAAAACTAAAGTTTACGTTGGCAAAAGCGAAATTCGTGGTCGTGCGTGGGATTGTGTAGTAGGATTAGGAAAATCATGGGGTAAGTGTACGAGTGTGATAAAAAAAAAGGATATAAATGGGTGTAGTATAGCGAAAGAGATAACGCGCGTATAGCACACAGGGCGAGGGTATTCGCCAAGCTGTCCATTAATAAATGAGATAAGCCGAACGGATAAACTCGAAAAATAAAATAATAATAATAATAATAATAATAATTTATAACACTTACAGGCGGCCATTGAAACGGATTAGGTAGACAATAATAATAATAATTATTGTAGTGGAGAATTGTTGAAAGAAAGCCAACTTTTGTGACTTTATCAAAAGTCGTCGTCGTTTTTATTGGAATGTGTAGTACCGGCTGTATATATTACATGATATTATTATAATACCATATTCAAGATAACATTTCCTAGTCGTCGTAAATAATCACGTTAAACACAAGGCAATATTGAATATTTCGTAGATATATCAGTATAATTATGTGACGAACAACCCCCCTGAACTACATATATTTCGTGTTACGGTATAGATGTGTTATGGAATAGCGAATTTTAGAACGATCGTCTTTTAGTAATATATAATAATGGTAAAAATACAAAATTTTTCGACAGTAAAATAATAACGGAAAATATAAATTATAGTTGTTCACGGATGCATTAGGTACGAACACTGAATATTAAATAGCGACATACACCTGACAGTGTATCTCATATGCAACCCGAATTTCCTTAAAACGAACACTTAACAATATAATATATATATGTATGTATATGTATATACGTATGTAAGTATATTTCTAAAGTATCTCAAATGTCTCGGGATATGAAGAATTTCAGCAGTTAACACCGCAGTGCGCCATCGTGTCGTGACGGTCGGTGGGACGAAAAAAGAAAATTATGGACGAAAAAAAAAAAACGATAAATCCGCGAAACGGTCGATATATTTGATAGTGGAAAATCGATAGAATCGTTAGCCTCTGTACGTGTAGAGTTTAATACCTGCGGAGGAAAGCGAATAATAATGTTTTCGCGCGGGAACGAAAAAGTCGTAGGTAATGAAACGGCGACCAAACGAGCCGCGGACGCGAATTTTACAGTGGTAAACGTCGAAAAGCAACCACTCCGTTCTGGGCGCGATTAACATAACACATATCATACACATTATGTCTACCTAACCGTTATTATTATTATTATTAGATCATGGGAACGGAATATTATTGTCCGACGACGACCTTTCGGGACACGCATTTACTGTCTATATACGTTTATTATTGTATACATTTACATTCTTTCCGTTATTAATAATATGATTGTATGTGTGGTGCAATATGCTAATGGGGCGCATCTTCTCAACGGCCGGTCCCGCGCGATACACCCACGACTTTGTGTCTCCTCTCGGGCCCGAGATTTTACGACGTATTGTTGCGTACACGTCAGTATTGTGCGCTCTCCACTCCGCGTACGCATTTCGTAATTTCGTACACCTTTAATATATTATTATTATTATAATCATCGTGTGGCCGGTATTTTTCCCAGGACGTTAAAAGATAGTAAAAAAAAAAAAAAAAAACCCGTACATATAATATATACACGCTCGCACCCGAATATAATACAATAGGCGGCGGACGCGCATAACCGGAACTTACTCCTACGCTCGTACATCCCCCCGAGGAAAACCGGGTGTGCGAAGATTCTCTCTCTCTCCCCCCCCCCACCACCCTCATTGTGCCGCGTCGGCCGGACACCGGATGTTTCCGGTTTTCGCCCCCGCAATCGTACCCTATATGCAATTAAGTATACACACACACGCACACATCACATATGCGAAAACATGTAAAAAACGGGGTCGGAGGACAGTCGGAGATCCAAGAATCGTACATCACTCCATCCCCCGCCTCCCTGACCGACACACACATACATTGTGTCCCGGACGTCCTGTACGGTTTTTCGGCCCGACCACCGCTGATTCATTCGTATTTCTCTCCCGTTCTCCCGCGCGTCCTTTGAAATTGTTTTCATTCTCCTCCACCCTCCTAGGTGTATATTATATATATATATATATACACGCACACACACATATAAAGTGCAGGGAAGGGTCCAACGTTTGTGGTCCAACGAATATTTAATTTAATATTCCATAAACAATTACATACGTCGGATAATAATAAAAAAATTTATATTTTATATTGCCCCGAGTCAGTAATCGTGATGAGATTATGAGAAAATAGAAAATTGGCAATAAGCCACCCGAAAAATAAATAGATTTTCGTGTTTGTTACTATATTCGTTGTGGGTTTCAGAAAATTTCATGTTTCAAAGACGAAAACCGAATGTACAATCGACTATGTAATCTTATCTTATTGAAATCGTAGTAATAAATACGCAAGATGGGAACTTTGTACATTTAAATGATGCTGTGATAATAGAACATTTATAGAAAGTTTCTTTTTGAAATTTGAAGTTTTTAAATAGTAGTTGTGTTATATAGGTACACGAATTTCGGCCAACAACGTTAAATTTTTTTATATTATGGTCAAACATCGGTGTCGTGTACGAAATCGATATATTCAACTTCAAAATTAAAGTGAAAAATTGGAAAAAAATTCAATTTTAAAGCGATTAGTTTTGGAAAAGGCCGTGGACGTCGGTGAATGGTAAACTCCTGGTAAATTTTACAAATAATTAAAAAAGTCGATTCAATTATCAGAGTATCTGAATATTTTTAATCCATCGGCACCAAATATACCTGAATATTTTTCCCTACATATATACGTATGCTAACTAAATTAAATATATTTTAGTTGTTCAGTAAAATAATTAATCAGTTATTATCATCAGTAAATTATTCTGATTTCAATATAAAATTAACTTAAAAAATGGTAGGTAACTTTTATAGTTACTACGAACTATAGTTGGTTTAAATTAATTTGCGGCACATAAATAGCCTTAAGCTTAAAAAGTATTTAAGTATGTCTAAACTCGTATATACTGTATATATTATACTGATAATTAATTTTTAGACACGTTAGTACTCAGTACATACATATACAGATATACAGGGGTGTTATTTGGGGGGGGGCAGGTTATGCAATGGCACCACCACTAATTTAAAAGTGACCTGCCAATGCTCTAATGCCCAAATTTTCGTAATAATAGTTAGAAAGAAAAGTCGATGACCTTTTTTTTTTTTTTTTTTTATGCTTATTTACGTTTTTTAACGTAGCATTAGTGATTAGCAATGTGAAAAATGGCCCGGTGAAATGTTAAAATTGGTCTGCTTAAAAGCTCGCACACACGAAAAAAAAAAAAACTGAAATGACGCCCTCGCAGATATACACTATAATGTATATTGGACAACAGTACAACACATCACTGATTTGATGTAGTCGTAAATCGAAACATTATTTATGAAAATTACCAGTTTTAAAGTTAATTTTATGTTAAAATCAGAATTCAATACTTATGAACTAAAATATATTTAATGTAGTTTATAGGTGTATTCTATATATTTAGTATATTTAGGATCATTTAAATGCTCAGGTATATTTGGAGCAAACGATCGACGGAAATGAGCGACTTTTGTTTTTGGCTCAAACGGGTAAACCTTTTTAATTAGGTCATAGATATTCATGTTGAATAAGATTTCATACGATTTTTATTATAAGCATAAATTGAATATTTAATATTTTTTGAAAAATGTTTGTAATTAAATATAATATATGCGTTTTTGTGAAAAATCAGTATAATGTATATGAAAGTCGTACGATTGTTTTCCAGCAAAATAATAGAAATATTAAAATTTTGAAATACTTTTTAAGTATAAACTTAGTTCATCCACCCCACGAATTTCGGCTTTTATCTTTAAGCGTATATATATAGTTTTTGACATTGAAAATGATGGTGCAATCAGAACTCGGCGGTCGGACATACTTTAGAAGTTATAGAAATTTGAAGTTTTTGGTATTATCTAAAACGACATATTTTATGGTGAATTTGTTATTACACCAAAAACAAAATATCAATGAAAAAACACTACGATAATGTAATAATTATAATAATGCGATAATTTTATTATTAATAGTTTATATATAGTAATTAAGAATAGTATTTGTGGGGCAGTTAAACTACATTTGTTCCTACTCATTTATTACCGTTATAAAATCAATATTAATTGTTAATTTTAATAAGTACCTAATTTTGTTAAAACTTAAAACAATTTGTAGATTTGTTCTTTATTAAAGTTCCGTAAATATTATTATTACGTACGATCATATATATATATATAACGTATCTATTATTATAGTATATTATACATATACTCGAGTTAAATCACAGAATGTAGAATAGAGATGATTTCCTCTAAAGTCGTATTCATTACCGTCCGCGGCGATGATTAATTGTGGCATTTATCAAGTTATTATTAATAAGTGGTTACACTCAGATTTACTCCAAAGTTGAGTTATATATACTTTTTTAATTATCAACGTCACAAAACTAATATAGATTATGCGTATATAATATAGTTCAAATAGCCGAATATATAACTATTTTGCGGTTTTAATTGAAACTGTACTTCCATAACTCAGAAAGTTACTTTCTGTGTGTATAAGTGCGTACAAAGTTGCAGAAACACACAGCTTTTCGGTTATCATTAATCATCGGGGTAAACGACGCAAACGGAGAGACACATACATCACATTTCCACTTATTACTTCATTGTCATGTGTATTTATTAACATATTATAATATAGATAGGATCAGCTATTTAGCGGTAGACTGGTTTTTAAAAAAAAAATTTTTTTTATTACAATTAAGTTTTATGAGCTCGGTTTCAGTCATTTTTTGCCATTTATTAAACTCATCTTGTCGAGTAGGTTAATAGCGCACGTATATTCGCGCACTGGAGAAGTGTTGGTAATGATAAATATGACATTATTCATGTACATAAGTGATTCTGTCCTGTGCAGTCGCTCCACCCGAGTATATGTAGATTTCAAACAACGTAAAAAAAAAATTATATATAATAATACCTAATAAAACTTGATTCGTACTACTATTTTTAGACAATGGATTTTCATTAACGAATTTAATGAGTCCGATAATTATTCTCACTGGGGACTTATTACTTTTCAACGAGACGTAAGTAGAGTAATTAGAACCGTATTAAATGACAAAACCCAGCTCTTACGCTTCTTCGGAATAACTCGAGTAATTTATTATAAAACCGTCTTAAAATTGGACACAAAATCTTTTTGATTATAGATGATTATTCTCGGGACAACAGAAACACACATTTTTTTTTTTTAAATTTAAACCACTGCAGCCTGCGTGGAAATAACCAAAAATAATTGAATCAGTTTGTTTTATGTTCGAACAATATGCAGCTAATAAGCATTCTAATAATTTTTCATTGTTGAGATTAACCCACTTATACTGAATGATTAACGTGTTGTGTTCATAAACATATTCTTTTACGTCAGTTTTAGTGTTTGAATTAAGTAGTACAACGGAAACATATTGAATTATTATTTTTATTATTATTGATTGGCAGACGGTTTGTTTAAAGACGACATGTTAGGATAAGTCAATTTCCGCCGACGTATGTAAATTTTGTTATATTGTATTTTAACATCTATAATAATTCTCAGTGAATTCGTATACGAGTATTAAAGTATCGTTTTTTACATACATATTTGATAATATAATCGTGTTAGGGGGTTTACTTTTGGGAGTTCGCATCCAATGTGTAGTAATTGATCAGACGGGTCGCAAACAATAACTAATAAATTATTCTTTTATGTTTATTTAAAATGTATACTATACGCATATTTATGATTTATTTTATTTAATAAATAAACAAAATATCTGGATGTTATAATGTTATAGTCGAAGTGATTCGTATACATTTTTACGTAGCCGAAATCGATCGATATTTTAAATCAAACGACGTTGAATGGTATGCGTACATTATAAAAATAAGAAGTAAATTAATAATAAGAAATAAGTATAAAAATTCGGCACACGACTCCGTTAAATTTGAAGAGGGGAAAAAGTAATGTAGATTTATTTTATTTCGGTCGTCGTGACATACGACCGCCGTCCGTCATAGAAACAGTACCATCACACTTTTCTCAAGTTCCCAACGGTCAACTCATATAATAGGTATGATATTATTCTGTTGAAGAAACTCGGAAAATAAGTTGTACAGTATATTTATATAAGGCGCAGTAAATCACAATTTGGAATTTTCATATTTATGAACACATTTAAATACGAAAAAATTCATATAATCAGAAAAAAATATACTGCTATCGTCAAATTATGAACTGTTAATATAGAATTATCTCCTTATATACAGAATTACAATCGAATTAAAAACTAAAAATATAAATGTTTATATTTAACGAAGGAAGCGTTAAAAATTGATTTCTTGTTTAGTTTTTATTTATTCGAAATTCCACTTTTTTAGGATGATAACTACAATAGAAAATACAATAAAATATTTATATGGGAATATGGGATGTATGATGTATATATTTAGTGGAATTCTAGTGGAAAATTGACTCTGATTAAATAAAAAAAACTATTTTTTTAGTTTTAAGGAAGTCGTTTGTATTTTATTTAAATTTTCATAGCTTATCAGGAAATATATCCTTGTGTGAATACTAAATAGGAAAATCATAGCTCATGATGAGAATTTTTATTATTCTTTAGATTTGAAGAGGCTACAAAATTCTCAGTTTTTCCGTTTCCTGCCATTTGCTTAGGGTCTTGTCTTGGTCCTCAAATATTTAAAGGTCTTGCTCAACTATATGTTTTCATATTTCTTTTTAGCCTTCCACAAAGTCTGTTTCTTATTAGTTCTCTTCTAAAGTTTCTTTTGCTTTACGATCATAAAATATGACCAAGAATGCTTCTAGAAGGATCTGGGAACTCAATAATAGAAATTATAAGAAATTAGATAGTCCATTAGAAGAAATAATACTCTACTAATTTGTATATTACATATATTCATGATTAATTGTTAAACACGATTAACGTTTTTATGCATTTTAAATAAAAAAGAGTATGTATGAAACAAATTTGTTTAGGGTCGTGAAAACATTGAATATGGGTTGAAATTTTAAAACAGGTTGAGAAACATTGGTACCTATAGGTATAGAAGAGGTGGAATGACGACACAGAATATCATTGTCTCATATTTTTTTTGTCTGCACAGGTTTTTCGACTTATTGCAGAGAACACAGTATTATACAATTATAACACAATTATACCCTCACGACGACGACAACGTAACGCGTTCGGGTGAGATTCGAAGAGAAGATTCTCTTGAAAAATTACGAACAAAACGACACACTTGTATAGTAGGTACAGAAGCACATTCGTTCGTTATTATGTTTGTCGAAGACGTTTTCGTTTCACATTACACGTGTGGCGCGTGTGTACGTGTATATTAAGTCGACATAAACGATCGAGCGTGGGGGAGGGAAATTCGGAAGTAGGAGAAGGACGTGATGTTTTAAGGGGATGTCTTATAGCATTTAGAGGTAGGCAGACGCGCGGGAGAGGGGACCCGACATAAAAGCTCTATTGTTCAGAAGGAAATAAATCCAGACAAGACGACTGTCAAACGCACATGCTTCTATATATGTGTGTGTGTGTGTGTGTGTGTGTGTGTGTTTTTATGCTCGAACACGACTTATATGAAACCACGTCAGACACCCGGAACGAAGGCAAACATAATTAAGCCAGACGAGTGGAGCCGGGGTGGAATGTAAATACGCGGCGTCCTCGGGTCTTCCCATTGTCGTCGGGTCTATGTCGCGGTAAAGTCGTTGTCGGAAGGGCTGAGAAGTGTGTCGAGGATACGTGCATAAATAAATAGCAGGCAGGGGCTTGGGGAAGGCCGTAAAGAGAATTTTTGTTTCCCCCCCCCACCCCCGTTCGAAGGCACAGGGACTTGTCGAGAGGTGTCGAGAGATCGGCGAAATGACCGCGGGTCTTTGAAGTCACCTTTTTTTTTTTTCTTCACTTTTTTTCAAACCCGTTTTAAAATTTGTCGCGCTTATGTGGCAAAGGGGGTGACTTGTATGCCGACTAAGATACTTAAAATACACACACACACACACACACACACACATATTTGGAACAATGTGATTGCACAATAGAGAGCAAAATATAAATCATAGACGTTAGTGTGTAAATGTTTTTATTTTGTCCATATCTTTACATAAATAATTTGAAATTTAAATATAAAATACATCGTACATTAACGACATTGTTAAAAATGGTCCGAGTGAAAATTTCAAATCGTTAACAACTCCAACATTCAAACAGTTTTAATAAAATGAATCGGAAAATTCAATATTTTAGAGTTATACCTTATTGTTTTGGATTACAATATTATGTTTAATTTTATCATATTTTTGTTAGAAGACATTTTGCGGAAGTGGAGATTTTTCGAGCAAAGATATTTTGAAATGGAACCTTCATATAATATGTGTCTGCCAGGATGCATACAAGTTGAAGAGGTTGTCAAGAAGGGTTGGGGCAAAAATAAGAAACTGTTAAGTACTTTTGATTATACATGCCGTTCTCCATTAATTATTTACACTAACGCCGAGTACCGAATATTTACATTTTATGTTTTATTTAAATTCACTCCCCATGAGTTTCTAATTAAGTAGGTAGTTTTCATCATTATATAATATACTAGATATTCAGAGTGATTATTTTATCGTGCTCACCAAATTTTCTTTATGAATATTTATATTTATACTTATTTTGTTTTTATTTTTGTAAACTTGATATTCCTTTGTTATTATACTATAAAAAGTTAGAATTTTTTCTATTTTTATCCTGTTTAATTTTTAGGTTTTATAGTTTTTTTAAGCGAGAAGCTTAATTTTTACCAATAATTACCTACTTTTTATTTAATAATCCGTTGTGGAATATTTTTTTTTGATGTATCAATATTGAATATTGGTTGAATATACTGATTCAAGATTCGATATTAATGCATCAATATTTTCAAAAATATACCAAGTCAATAATATAAGTTACTTTAAAAAAAGTATAAAATCTACAAAAATAATTTAAAAATGTATTACATATAGATATAACGTTTATAATATAAAATCTTTTTACAAAAATGTAGTAAAATAAGTAACGTACATTTTTAAAAACCAAAAATGTTAATGATGTATATTTGTAGAGAAAATTAGGCGAGCACGATAAAAAAAAAAGTGACTCTGTATAATATACAGAATGATAATTTTAATAAAGAAACATAAAGTATATTATCCTTATTTACACAAAGGTCGAACATTAAAACTAGGTAGGTGTATAATATAATATATATTAAAATGAACACAGTGCAGCAATATAATGATGTTCTTTCTATACATTTTTATATACAATTTAGCGGAAAACTTAATAATAATAAAACATTTTAACATTTTACTGGAACGGTTATTTGTGTTATTCACGGTTACATTTTAATTCCGTGTCTCACAAAATTAATATTTATTCTCGACGCTTTCAGTTTTTCGCAAAATTTGAAATGGATTTCGGTTCGAGGAACTATTCGACGAGATAGATATTATGTGTATAGACGGTTTAGCGATCACGTTGTTATAATTTAATTATTATCATCTAAAGATAAATCGCAAACTGATCTCATCGTTATATGTTTTGTACTTAGTTTCTAATAATACCTATATTATTAAATCGTCATCGTTTAGCTTCGAAAATATGGAAGTCTATATATAGTTCATGAAAATAAATTGCTTTTAATGTATAGATATCACGGACATGGCGTTTGGGAAAAAAATCTGCACTTCACTCGTCGGGTAAATAGAACAATAAAAGAAAAATATCACAAAGAAATATTGTTCAATAGATAGATAACTTATTTAATATTTTTTAATCGATATTCTGAAAAATGATTAGTAGTTTTGAACTGTATGGTAAAAATAGTGTAATAAACAATTTTATTTTATTGATTTGATTGAGAGTTGAGACTCGTTGTACATCTAAAGATCTGGGAGAGGCGGATGTCCAGAGATCTGGAGTAAACATATATTTAATTTTAACTTAAGTTTGCTTTGTTGTTCGTGTTATTATGGGATTTATTTTATGTAAACGTGTTATACCCTGGACACGATCAGACGGAGAATTTTCAGAGACCTTTGTTTTCCAACCAGTACATTTATAATCATTCTTGAATATGATGTCAAGTATTTATGTCCATCGAACTACTTTTAAATTCAATACTATTTAATCAGTTTTGTAAACATTTTGATATAAGAATACAAAATATGTACTAAATAATATTTAGTATAAAAAATCATATATAAAACCAACGATTAGTTTTTAATGTATAATAACACTTGTTTAGACGTTAGAAAAGCATCAATTCATGATTTTTGTATTTTAAATATTTTATAACCAAGCCATTTTAGTTATTTTATAGTGTTTATGTATTTTCAGTTATTTATAATAAGCTATTGAAGCGTTCATAAGATTATTGTAAATTATGAAATACAATGCAATGCAGTTTTGCAGCGATAAATCGTAATTAAAATAAACGCAACGGTTTTCCTAATTTTGTACAATTAGGGTATTTTGTAATTTCCTTGACAAACGAATGAATATACACAAATAAAATAATTCCGGTGGTTGTCCGATAACTATACCTATATATTGTATATATATATATATTTTTTTTTTGAAAGAAAATTCGTTTTTAACAGCAATTCCGACGAATATAAACGTCATAAATATATACGTATTAGCGAGGCTTTTTTTTTATTGAAAACGGTTTCATCGAACGTCGAAACATAAATCGACAAGAAAATATAATTTAGGTTACATTAAACTGTAATATCGCCTTTAAGTAGTATACTTTATATTTCCGTCAGATAAAATAATAATTTACGACTCGTCGGGTTATTGTCAAATTTTACTTTCAACCTCATAATAATATTATTACGATGTCGGTCTCTCGACTTTTTATTTTGCGCGGGGGCCGTAATATTATATATATTTTCGTAATAAAATAAAATGGGACCCATATACGAGAGACGTACTTTTGGCGATTTTCGTTTTTATCTCGACAACCAATAGGCCAGTGGTTTTTATTCACATAAATACGTATATAGAATCGTGTTAGTTTTGTGCCAATTGCCGGGGGACCGCCTGTACCAATAATAATAATTTAACGACTTATGGGGGGTACGCATATATATACTTTCGTCAAGGGGTTGGAAATGGCATATAGGTACTTTTTTATTTTAACAAAATCGAATAACTCGATTTTAGTTCCGAGAAACATATTTGAATTTATATATTATTCATTCCTTTTTTCCAGTTTATTTTATGAATTCAGATTTAAATACTCGTATTTCTACAGGTACAGGTATTTCATTATGAAGTATATATATATTTTTTTTTTCATAATTCTAAAAAAATACAGACTATTTAGTAAAATTATTATTTACAATATTTTTACAGAATTTAAATCGATAAAACTTCTAAAAAAGTCTAAATAGGAATAAACGAGTAGGAATAAAATATAAAATATAATTTTATATAGGAGTTTGCATTTTATTTTTTATTTTTACGGTCTTTAAGATGTAGTTTTCTAAGTATAAAATTAAGTCATTAATGAATTTAAATATTTTACAATGTAATTTTAATTTTGCATTTCTTGAAATTTTTGTGTTTTTAAGGACTTTTTTTGGTTTGAATAGGTTGAGGTTATTTTTCAACAACTTAAATAAAGTTACTGATTTCATATTGCGGTCGAAAATAAGATTAAATTTAACTTATTCTTAAATGAAAACTATTTTGTTTTTCCAATAATTGTTTATTATATTAATTTAGATTTATAAATTCAGGAATCAAAAATTACAGAGTATGGCGTGGGAATAGATCTATTTTTGAAATAAGTAGAACACAGTTGATTATTAGGAAAAAAAAATTATATTTCTATGGAAAGATATAACATTATGTGGTATTTGAGAATAATATGTATAGAAGATGACATCGCTGAGTTGACGACCATTTTCGCGGATACAAGTTTGTAGTCTCTCCTTGAAGTTGGTGTCCATACTCGGTTTAAAAAATTTAGACAGATTTCTTTGATTCACTCACGAATTACGGTCTTCAAATATTCCAGGATTCATTGATTCCCTTCATATACACGATATGCACAATGGAAAAAGTCGCATATTGAGGCATATTTGGTTATGTTTATTGGCTTTTTCGTTCACCGGATTTGTCATTATACGACTTTTTTCTTTGGAAATACTTCAAATCACGTGTACCTATATAAAGGCATGCCATGGACCAATATAAGGAACATTTAAAAAAAAAAAAAAAAATAAACATTAAAAACTGCAATTCGTGAAAAATTCGAAGAAATCTATCTAAATTTTTTAAACCGGGTGGGCGCCAATTTCAGGAAGAGTTTCAAACTTGTATCCGTGTAAAATGACCATCATCATTAGGTACCTCAGTGATGTTATCTGCCATACATAATATTCTCAAATAACATTTAATATTGTACCTTTTCATATAAATATAATTCTTTCCCTCTAAAAATTAACGGCGTACGGGTTATTTTAAACAAGGTCTATTCCCACGCCGCAGTACGCGTGCTATAAATATTATAATAATAATAATTAATACCTACCACTAATATAGTAGTACCTATCTAATACTATACGTGAGTACGTAAGACTTATTAGTATATACGACTTGAAATGCAAATTTCTTACCAACTTTTTTTTTTCAACATTTGCCCGGCATTTATTATGGTGTAGGGACATATTTTTTTTAGGTTATTTCTCGATTCTCACCGTTTATAGGTATATTTTTTTTTGTTGCCACGCACTCGTGTGAGTGATGCCAGGGTGTGGTGCGACAGTGATATTTTACTGCTGGCGCGACGATAATATTAAAACCTCGTTTGAAAAATGTTTGAAAAAAATTTCCTAGGAAAACGGCGCGTTATTTCAATCGCCTTAAAGCGAACCTAGGGGGCAGCACCTAGCTGTATGGAAAAATAAAATTATTATTTTTCGATACGAAGACCTATATAGATACAGATAGATACTAATACAAATCGAAATAAAAATACGGGGTGGGGGGGGGAGGGAGGGAGGGCAGAGGTTTAGTGCATCTGGATCGAAATAATAAGTGATTTGGGTATAATATGTTCGGAGGGGTGGGGGTGGGGTGTATAGGGATGGGGGTGCAGCGAAAGGGACGAATAGAGGAAATCTCGGCGACGAAGGTTTTTTTTTTTTTTATATAAAATATTAAATATATACGTATAATATAATGTATATATATGTTATATAATATAATGTATATATGTATTATACAATATATATAATGGGTATATGCAGATTGTATATGTATATGTATACTTATGTCGTATACGAACAGTGTGAAAACCGACCGAGCACACGTCGGGCTACGTGAACCCCAATCGGTTAAACGGACGATGAGCGGTGAAGGGGAATGGTATTTTCACGATATATCCCTAAGGGGTCGCGTAGGGGAGGCTTTGTGCGTGTGTGCGTAGGCAATAAGAGTGCGATTTATAGGGTCGGTTGAAGAATGACGCTGTCATGCATATTCGTCAAACGCACCTGAGAAATAATGTCTCCAAACATCGCACCCCCTCCCCCCCCTCCCCCCCTCCGTCCACCCCAAAGTCCCGCGATTCCTCTGTTTGCCCGGCGCTCCTATAGCGTTCCGGTCTAATGTGACACACGTCAGTGTTCGGTGTCAATTTATTTCCACCGGATGACGACACGCATATTTTGATAATAATAATTATTGTCGTTATAATAATAATTAATGTCTGTAAATTTACTCTTCTCTCTCGGGCGCTGCACTCGTCGTCGTCGTCGTCGTCGTCATCGTCGTTATAATATCCATATTATAATATTATATTGTAGGGTCGTTCTTTCCTCCCGTGTGTATAACGGTCGGTTCTCACACGCACTATGACCGCGTGTCGCTTCTCGTCAAGCCGACGGACGCACGCGCGCAAAAACCAAACCTTATAAGGTGCCCATCGTGTATAGAGGGGGGGGGTGGGGTGGGGCACTGCGTTACAGAAAGTTCAGTGTTAAAACGCCGACATTTAGATGTCCCGTCGTAGAACATTATTAAATAACGACTTTTTTTTTTTTTTGAAAAAGCAAGTAATGTTAAAAAAATCAACACATAGAATTATATATAGGTATGTTTCTTCGTGCCGAGCCATTCGTCTGTGCACCGAATTACTATATAATATTTTATCGCAATATTAATTGTCGTAGTCCGAATAAAATCCGTAAATAAGTATGTTCTCAATAGATAGTTAAAACAATATATTAGTTCAAATTAACTTACGTTTTTTTTATTGTTATTACTTTATATATGTAAAATATAAAAATAAATATATATATATTTATAGTAAAAAAATTCAGAATATTCAAAAAAGATTATAAGTAATAACTAATTTCGACCGTAAGTCAGTGTCAGCATCAGGGTATACTAATGATTAATATATAAAAAAAAAAAAAAAACAAAAAACAAAACAAAAAAATAAATTACAATAAAAAAGAATAAAAGACAAAAAAGGCATACATTAATTTTATCCCTCGATTTCCTAAAACTTGTTATTCGTATAAAATAATTTAATGTAATTCGGCATTTTTAAATTTAACTTTACAAAATGTGACTAGCATGACAAAATAAAACGAAACAATAATAATTATTTATTAAAATCTATTCATTTTTAATATATATATATTTTTTTTTTTAAATAAATACACAATTAGTTCTTGCCGAGTTTATATGAGTTTTGCAGAAAAAATCGGCACAGCTATGGGTGTAATTTATTTGAACAAAAAGTATCATTAAATTTGTGTTTTTTTTTTTTTTTTTTTTTTTGTTTGTTTGTTATCATGTTATGTACAAATCGTCATTAAGTACACATAAATATTTGCATAATTTTGTTTTTAAACTGTAGACGGGGAAAAGGGTGGGGGTAGATTGCCCATACTCCGCCGATGACGACTAGACATGCGGTTCGAATTTGATTTTAATACAAATGTACACGTCGTAATAGCAGATTATATAACATTTTATAAATGTATTTATAGATTATAAAAACGACGTGTCTTTGATAGTTATTCTTTCTAATATACGTATATACGACGTGTTTGTCGGGAACGAAGCGTTTTCAAAATGTCGGAACAACGCTATTCGGTGTGTGGCGTACTAATAATTATTATTTAATGTAAAGTTTCGAGGGCTGACAGACAAACAGTGTACGGTTAGGTACGTATAATAATGTACGTTATATAAGTGCATATTCAACGAACGACGACCGTAATAATATCGTTAAATAAAAACTTATACGAGTATGTATACTATTATTATAATATATAAATATCCGTTGTAAGGAGCTTACGTCGTTGGAATAACATGGAATCGGGACCAGTACACCGGAAGTTTGCCGCGTATATACACGTCAAATAAAGGAACAACTTCCAATTGGCTCCGCCGAGAGCCGAGAGAGATCTCAGAAACGGAAAAAAATCTTTTCAAATTATTATACTCACGACCGTACATATTATTATTTGTTCCGTGCAAATGTATTTGAACAAAACAAAACAAAAAAAAAAAAAAAAAAAATAATAATAATAATAATAACAATAAAAATAAATGTAAAAAAATAAGTAGGCTTCGACTAACTTATGCATTTATTTTTCATGAAATATACATGGTCAGGCCACCTACCTATAAGTATATTTTGTCATTGTACACGTTTAATATTGCTAACCTATATAAGCTGAGTTGGGCGAAATCGTTAATATTTAACGATTTTTTAAGAACATTTTCAATTCGATTTTAAAGATACAATATCCGAAAAAAATCCTCATCGCATAAAATTGGTATATTATAATTTGTGCATCGTATATTTATAAAAGTTAATAAATACAATTTTCCGAATTATGACACGGCCCCTTTTGATTTGAAAAAAATAAAATTATTTGGAATTATAAAGGATTATTTGTAATCACTAACTTTTTCCGTGACCCTCCAAAAATTGATTTCTTTTAAGCAATGGCCTCTAATAATCCTGCGCTTTGGAAGTTACTCTTTTGGTTTTCTGAAATGTGTGAAATAATGTAATACGTAATATAATATATAATGTATTTTATCATTTGTAATCACTCGGAATGTCCGAGAAACTCACCACGAATCCCTTAAAAACGGGGTTTTGTGACAAAACCAAATCTTTTTTGAAATTAGCTTTACGTGTTTGGCCTCTTCGACAACGCTGCCCTTGGCCAGGCATAGGTGCGATTTCGGACAAAATTCGTTATTGGTATAGATATTTGCGAAAAAACCTTTATTCTATTAATATGACCCAATAATAATAAACGCTATTTATACGACGTTTTCGAGCAACGTGCGTAATTTTATTCGGGAAAATTCGTATTTCACAGACACTGGCTAATTCGATATTTTGGTTTCCAAGGCACATAAAGGTCTTCGATGTTGGTTTAGAATTTTCGGTACGTTTTCTAAGCCACACGTGACCCGAATGTTGACCGTCGGGTACACACATATTATTATAATGCGGTGCGTATACGGATATTAGTGTGCGGATTTTATCAGCAAAACGGCATTTTGGTCTCACCAAAAAATACATGCATTTATTTATATATATATAAAACCCCTAATAAAATAAAATCCTCGTCACCGTCCAACATTACATATATAGCCGTATACCCTAGCTTTTTCTTCCTCCCAAGACCCTTCGGCGAATTGCACTTTGAAGGACTAAATATCTCTCCAATTCATGTGTAGGCGCACATTGAGTGTAAATTCAATGAAAAAGTAGAATTTCGTAAGTTTCATATCCCTTTAGAGACCTTAAAATATACTCCGTCTCAAAATATACCACATTTCAATAGTTTTTAAAATTTTAACAAATACATGACAAAAACAAGTTCGGAAATCTCACTGTACAAGCGTGCTAAATTTCCGGTTTCTAAACGTATTTTAAACAATAAACAATATTCTATAAATAATGAAAATAAAAAAATGTATTCAACCTACAATACCTACTTAGAAATCTAAAATTAATAAAACAAAAATTGTAAATATTGATATTGGTAACCACAGCAACAAATTGTCGGGCATAATACTAATAATTTGGCTACTATTGCTATGGGTGGAACACCATTTTCCTCCACTGTTCATTTTTCATAAAAAAAAATATATATAATATTTCTTTTTCAAATAAAATACAATTTTCCTACACTGTTCATTTTCCTCCAAATATTTTTTTTCGCCAATGTATTTTATATAAGTACACTTAAAAGTATTTGATGAAATATTTTTTATTCGACGTGGTGTTTCCACAGAAAATCGGGGACATTTTCGATTTTAACAGTACGAGTGAGTGACCTAGTTTGGTTTATAGGTGCAACTGAAAAAAGTACGCCTAAACGTATATTTTTTTCACCTATCTTTATTCATCAAACGGAATAAACATTGTTTTAGAAGAAAATACGGAAGTGGAGGATAATGGATAGTGAAGAAAAATTAAATTCTAATTTTGGAGGAAAATGACTATGGCCATTCTTTGCTAGGCAATAGGAGGAGGTGGTACATTGAATATTTTATAATAAATAGTAGGCATACATAAATAGTGTGCCGACAATTTTCCTTTGAAAGGACGACGCGGGAAGATGTGAATTTATTTTTTATTTTTATCACAATTCCGCGATACAACCGGATAATAAATTATAAACGTTGCATGGGAAATTCTTGGGTTTCGTGTTCAGGTATCGCCGTCACCGCTGCGGCGCACCACGCTGTGGGACATTAGCATTCGGAAAAGCTCGAAAAGGGTCACACATAAATTTCGTTACCCTTAACGACTAGGACGTGCGCAAAAAAAAAAAAAAGAAAAAGTGAAAAAAGACAAAAAGAAAAGGAAAAAACACCTCCCCTAGGATGGGTAAAAAAATTTATAAATATAATACGCAAACGATGACATGGGCTTTTGGTTTTTTTTTTTTTTTTTTTTTTTGTTTCCCGCAACCGCCACCAGTCCCCGAGTACACCTACTTATATTCCACCGTCGACGAATATTTCGTTGGACGGTAAAAGCGGCTGGTTCTCAGTAAGAAAAAAAAAACTAAAATGAAAAACCCAACGCAAAGGTCCCTTTGAGCGAAATCTGCTGCACGCATATGCCTTGCGCCTGTATATATATACCGCAATAACAACATGTCGGTGTTACAAAGGGGAAAAAAGCATAAACAACACTAAGCAAGAAAAACACGATTTAAAAAAAGTAAAATATTACAGAATCGGGGGAAAAAAAAACTATATTATTATTAAGTCATATATAAGTGTCGGTGTGGTTGGCACAGAGTTGGTCACGATTTAAAATTTTCGAATTCAAAATAATTATAAAAAAATATGCCTTTTCCTTCGCATACACGGAATAATCAGTAGATGTTTATTCTTCTATGGACTATATGGTAGGTACCATATTATATACAGTTATATTCCATACCATTATACTACTATCCAATCAGAGTGTATACGTTTTCAATTATACGATATTGAAATTTCATTAATGTATAGATTGTAGTTTATTTTGTTAATGCTTATGTTAGGTTAGGTATTTTGTTTTATTTTTTATGAATATATTTTTAAGAATTTATATTAGGTAACAAATATTTTAACTGCTATCCCTGGGCGTTATACATATACAATAAATAAATAAATCTACAGAAGAGAAAGGATTTGACATTTGAATGCATAAAACCTTTTTACCCCCAAAGGGGGGTTTTTTTTTTGTCAAATTTGGAGATCAGAAACACGAAAGACATTGAAAATATATAGCGACGAGGTTTATTTGCTTATCTATGGGTATATATACGTTAATTAGAATAAAACGTATTTTTAGTGTATTTTTGATATATATATATATATTACATAAATAAACTACGCGTTAAACGCGGCAACCGGGCACCAGATAATCATAAAACATTAATTCGAGGTACCAAAAGTAAGTTTTGGCAAATTTATGGCGACAAGTTTAATCGTAACTTATATTTTATTGTATATGCGCCATATAATACTGTATAATATATGCGACTGTTTTCAAAAACTTCGCGCCCAACGAAAACAATTTTGTTTGGTAGGGGGCGATGTGACGGGGAAGGAAGGTGAAAACAAAAACTATTATTTTGAATTGTATCTATTAATCTACTGAACTGGGAACGGACACAATAACAATCTATTGAAAATCCAGTAAAACAATCCAGGGCACTACCTATTGTAGGTACGCATTAACCGTAATTATCTCACGCACGCAGAACTATAGACCTATCATACTGGTAAGTAAAAGCTGTAACTAAACCAAAATATCAAAAATAAAGTTTTGATCCAGTATGTTGTTAATCAGATCATTATATTCTACGTTAAATGTTACAAGGGACATTTACACAAAAAAATGCTTATTTGAGCTTCAAAATTCAATTTTAAAATGTCCCAACTAGATAGATAAAAATTTAGAATACATTCCATTTGTAGAAAAAACCTGGGAAAATGTTAATTCAAATGATCATTTTAAAATCATGAAAACCGGTTAACTTTATATACGAGTATAATACAAATTATTACTTATTAGAAAATTAACAATTACGAGGTTTTCATTCCTTCGCAGTAAAGAAAAATCGTTAAACATATATTTGATAATAGCATCGATGGGAACATATTACTCCTATCATGTTTCAAGCCAGAAACTAATCAAAACAATATATCAAAACTAATCCAAAAGTTGTAATAAAAAAAATTATTCTGTACAATTATAAATTTAAATTTATCAACAGTTTGATAAGTAAAAAAAAATTCGTTCGAGAACGGAAGATAAATGTAATTTAAATATTTTGTTTTTGTTTTTTTTTTTTAAATAATAAATTGTAGTTTTGTTTTCGGTTTCATTCGTGTAAATATTCCTATACAAGTATACAATTAATTAGTTTGAAAACCAGTTTTAACCGGTTTGAATATCTGAAAAAAAAAAATAGTATGTCTTAGCGTTCATTGCAGTATCGACGTATTAATCATACTACTGCAGAATTTATCGTTAGAGTGTGCAATTTTAAATTGATCTTTATTGTATTTCCGTCTAGAATATATTATGTAGAATATAGATTTTAAAATATAACGACAGAATCAAAATATGAAATAACTTTTTAATTATGCGATAACTAAATTCATTATTATATTATCTAAATATAAATAAATCTATTTTTTTACTATTAATAGTAAGTCTAAGTCTAGCTTAGGCTATGTTATGCTCTTATTGAAATCTAACCACAAAATATACTCGAAATAGTTTAGTGACATTGAAAAAAGTATAATAGTATTTTTCCCAACAATTTGATATTTGCAATTATCGCTTCTATATATACGTTTAGCAGGGCTGAGGGCAGAATATATAATATCGATGCGATAGGAATAATAATAATAATAATAATAATAATAATAATAATAATAATCGTATTATGAATATGTATACACATGTGTATAGTTTTATGTTTTAAATGCATAATATGATGAATATTATAAATTAACGCATAATATAAACCCATTGGAAATATTTTGATATTTTTCCTCGTCTACCATAAAAATAATAGGTAATACTCGTAATAATAATAATTTTTAGGAATTTCACGATTAAGCATTTCAAAATTTCGATTTACATTAAACATAACAATTATTTTTATGGGATACATTTTATTATATATATATTTTTTTTTAATAGGGGAAGAAATTTAACAAAATTTTATAACAATTTAATACATCCAAAAAAATATATTAATATACATTTTTTAAACATACATTTTATATATGTGTACAAAAAAAATTATAATAATCAAATATGTGTTTTAGATCTTGCGTAAGTATTAAATATGGACCCCGTAAATGAAATCTTGGCTACGTGCCTGTTTCGTTTTATTGGTGTATAGAGCGTAAGTCGATTTTTACAACTTTTCGGAACGTACATTTGATGGTTTAGAAAAAATAAACTCTCTGTAATATATTACTAACTGTTATTAAACCATTAAGTATTAATTATAGGTACAACCATACATATGAATAGATAGTTTGATTCGCAGGCTATATCTATATTATTCAAACACTATAGGGGTTTTTCCAGAAAATAAAGTATTAGAATTGCAATTTAAAAGTACTTGAAATTTAATCAAAAATTTGTTAAGAGAATAATATGACTTTGGATTATATAATGGCACAAGTTTTTTTACCGGTGTCGTATATATAGGTAATATATATTTGGATAAAAGATCTTTTTTTTCTGTCGATAGATGTGTAATATCTATAATCACATCATCGATATAATAATATAGATCAAAAGTATACGCGTTCTCATCATGTTCAAAAAGCACAGAATTTAATTCCATATATATATATTTATATAATAGACCTATACGTACAGTAGGTACGCACAATATAATTACTTTATGTTTAACCTAACTTAAATAAAAAGAGAATAATGACATTTTTTCCACGCGATACTATTTTTTTTTCATCAAAAATTGACCCTGCTGATTAGATATAATATATACTCACTAATATACAATATAAAGTATAATATGTGTATTTTTCGTCCCGAACCCGCGTGTTATTTATACGTTTTTTTTTTTTTTGTGGGTAGTAATCGAAACGAAAAATGTGTTCGCCCTCTCTATATCCTCGTCACACGCCGCACATAATATCTCGTCGACAATATTGTCGGGCGGCGAGGGAATAGGTCGGGCGGGCGTGCATATCGGAACCGTAAGAGAGAGCGAAAAAAAAAAAAAAGTATAAGAAAATAGAGCAATTGTTATGTAAATTCGGCCCTTATGTGTTTGTCACCATGAGATCGGTGAAATTGTTTTCTTTCGAGACGATCGTATACACTTTTTCGAATAGTACGAAAACGCGTATAATAGTATGTATATTATATTATATTGTGTATATATATATATATATATATATACAAGCATATGTACACAGACGACACGACTATTTCGGATTTTATGTCATTTTCCGCGTGACGAAATAAAGCAAAACTGAAATCACCCCATTTTCTTTTGTGCTACAGACGTGTACCCCTATAGTACTTTTGAAAAAAAAAAGTTCAGTCATATTCAAAAGGGGAGGGTAGAGAGAGGGAGAGAGAGAGAGAGAGATTGGAACTATTTCCGCCCAACCAATAAACATAATATATCTATACTGTATAGATTACATACACAGTTACACGTGAATACGCACGTATAGTCGTAGAACAATGTATTTTTGAGTTTTTTTTTTCAATTTTCGATTCAACCGTTGACGAAAGAATACCAACTTTTTATATTATATACAGATAAATATTTCGCGAAATGCGCTATTTAATGTGAAATATAACAAATATATATATTTCGTACGTCGAAATCAGGAAAGTCAAAAATAGATACTCGTTTTCTATAAATTATTTTCGGTAAAGACGAATTTTTTAGGAAAATTACGGTAAGGAAATATTAGAACAGGAGATCGACCATATTATTAAGAGGATGTTACACTCGCATTTGTTGTCTCTGTCTATCTAACAGATAATATAGAAAAATCACACTACGCAGAATTGAAATTTTGGCTAAATTTAGAGTATAAACACCTATTACAAAATTTAAAGGGAGGAATATTTTCGAGTGAACCTCATGGGCATTTTGTAAAATATCGTCTGACGAAAAAGTTAAAGCTATTTAAAAATATCAAGAACTAAAAATACCGTAACTTTTTTTTCTGATAATATTTTACAAAAAGCCCATGAGGTTCACTCGAAATTATTCTTCTCGTTAAATTTGATAATAGGTGCTTAAGCTTTAAATCTAACCAAAATGCCATAATTTCAATTTTGCGTTGTACAATTTTGCTATATTGCCAATTAGATGGACGGAGACAGAAAATGTGGGTATAGCATCCTCTTAACAGTACCTATCGAGGACGTACATATTTCAACGAACGATTTTTGATTCTATCTATAAATTTTTATAATTTAATTATTTCCAAATTTGGATCTGTTGCGAACCCACAGAATTATCCTAGACATATTCGGTAAATTGGCGTGTGTTATTTACTACTCATTAAAACATTTCTGAATAACATATTGACGTATTTTGGACATAGTTATTTTTTCACTATGTCCAGTGTTGTCCTATATGAGTTTGGTACATGTTTTCCAAAAAGAAAAAAACCTTGAATTTGAGTGGTCCTGAACTTTGTGCTTCCTAAAATTTACTTTTCATAAAAAATGCGTCTTATTCCTGTAAATATCAGTTCTTTAATTTTTGAATATACTAATCAATCAATTTTTGTTTTGACCATTTTGGTCCTTGATTTTGATATATGTAGTTTTTCCGTACATTTTTACAGTCGAGTGTTGCTACAATATTTAATTTAAAAATTCCCTTTTTTTTATGTTTCACAGTTAATTTGTATTTGTGACGATTTCAACGATATTAAAAAATAATTGTTTTAAGATAGTTTAACTTCTAAACTAACCTTGTGTAATATTTATTAAGAATATTATATTAAATAGCTGAATTGAATGATTAAATTCGAAGTTACATATATTTCACCCATCTTTGTAAATCATTGATAAAATTATAATTGTCCTCCGATTATTATCAAATTTCAAAACTATTTAAGATTTTTCAGGCAATACACCACGTGCGGTAACCATATGTGTTTTTACGATTATCTTAAGGATTAAATAATAATATTTCATTTTAATAACGTTTTTACCTGTTGACTGTTCCAGTTTTTCGCGTTGGACGAATTCTTCGGGCTTGAAGTTTTCGCGGCTGTCGATGTCGCTATTTGTTGTTGGGTGTGATGCATAATCTGTTGAATAATATCGAACTGCTGTTTGGTAAAACTATCTTCGTTGTCCGTCGTGTTTCGTGTTTCCGGTTGGCCACCCTGTCGACAAAAAATAAAAATCTTAAGTTTTTTTAAAGACAATCATTGTACAAATGCCGTGAGTAGGTTATTTTTTTTCATTTAGGTAAACAGTAAATAAAAACTTGCAATGTAATTTTATCGTCGTCTATTGGATATTTTGGTATGTATATGACATAATACTTAATATGTTTATATGTTCATCGTAAACTAACATTAGTTTATTGGGGGTTTTTTTTTTTGTTATATCCCATTCGAAACGTATTTATTCAATTATTATTTTCACCGTACCTGTGTATGTATATTTTTCATATTTTATACTTAAGTTAACAAGTTTATATTTGCTATCGGGGGAGTGAAAATATCTGTTGTGACTACCTTATAGGTATATTTATCTGAATGACAACAAAACCGACAACAAATATATTCTTAAATTATAACTATTATACCAAAAGGATACGTGAATGTTTCATTTTGGCTGTTTGAGTTCTAAACCGTTCGTATGAATGTATAGTATTAAAATTGTTCGAAATGTTTTTAAAGATATTTTTCAATCTTAAAACTCGTCTATATGTGACTCATTCGTGTTTAACAAATTCGATAAATTTCACTGTCGTTATTGCATATGCGTACATTTCCCTATTCCCCATGGTTCTCTTTGAATATCTTATAAATTATACAATGTGCTTTAATATGCGGTTTTTCATAGCGAGTTATTGTATCAAAGGGAAATTTGATCTACCAATTCCTTTTACAATCATATCGATTTCATAGGTAGTCCTTTTTTTTTGTCCTTATATATGTCATTAATTATGTTAGTCACCGAGCCATTCTTGTTATACAGGGAAGATTACTAATTGTGTACCCGATTCTAACTTTTCATATTAATTTAATTACGCGTTCAGTATATTATTTTTAATTTGTATAAATTTAAGCTACTCGTCTGTATTTTATAATAAATAAAAATAAAAAACTTAACCAATAGCGAGTGTATATTATTGTAGTGTATTAGGTATAGTGTATATTGTGGAATAATTCTCTTAATGCATTTTTTTTTTTAAATAAAAAATCTATAATATATTCGTAATATGAATTTTTGTTGTAATTTAATAACGTTTTGTAGTTTAAAAACCCCGAAAATCTCAAAAACGACTTATACGTCTTGGATATAATATTATATGTCTTAAATTTATTCATCAATGTTATTCATTTTTTTTTTTTTATACATTTGAAGAATATCTAAGAGTATATTATGTCGACTTTAATAATATATTTAATATTTAACGGCTATATAAAAGGATTTTCTCATAATATTATGGTATCATGAAATTGCTAGGGAATGTCGTAATTAGGATTTTCTTTAGAACAATTTTTTCCACAAAAATTCAATATGTCAATTTTTATACAAAAATGTATTGATTTAATTGTAGTGAGACATAAAAGAATATAATTGCAAATGTGGTGAAGTTAATCTTAAGTAGACTTCACGATAAATTCAGATAAGTTTTCATAATCCTTATCGTGTTAATAGATCGATCTGTACTTTAAAAATATAAAATATCTAAATTGCTGTGTTACAATGTGTGATAGAGAGAGACGGATCCCCGACTCAAATCCTATTAAAATGAATTTGATAATAATGGTAATTTTTCATTATTTATGAATTTAAGAGTGAATCAAAAAAAAAAAAAAAAAAAAATACTTAATTGCAAGTTAACAGTTAGTATTTCAGCACTGTTTTCACTGAAAAATTATATATATACTGCACTAATACAAATAAATATATTAATCAAAGCCTAAATCTCAATTTTGAATTTCAAAGTGATTTGGATTTTTAAGGATTTTAATTAGAGAATTTGCGATTTGTATTTTAAAACTATTTTTATTTTGTTTTTAGTTAAGTTTAATGAAATATACGCACTAAATACTGCAAATATGGAATTGTATTAGATACCAATAGTCAGGACGGGTCATGGTCATAATATGATTGTTGATTACTCATATTATCTTCAGATATTTAGCGTATTGTTTTCGTGGATGAAAATTATTTTTTCCTTAGGACGTCATCTTGCGATTTTGTGTGCGCTTATAGCCGATGGGGGAATTATTTGAATATTCGAACAGATCAGTATAATAAAATAATAATAATTAATTGATAAACTATTTTCAAAAAAAAAAAAAAAAAAAAAAAACTATATTTAGGTAATAAATAATATTATTTGTACGGTGATATATACGTACGTACTACGGTATATGTCTAATTCTGATCATGCTGCAGTAAAAGTGCCAAACTGTTCACCAACTGTAGGTGTACCTAACATGTGTGTATTTGTACGTACTTATTATTGTTATTATTAGCAAACAGTATTTAAAATACTCATATACCTTACATAAGTTTAAATTTTGTTGTAATTAGTTACAACTATTCGATTATTAGAATATTCGCAAAAATGTATGTATGTATGTATGTATGCATTCATATGACAAATGACGTGCTAACGATGCATTAACGGATGCTTTATTAATGCGTATTTGAAAATCTCACTCCAGAGAATTTGATGAATGTGTTGCTAGAGTCTCCGGTAGCATGGACAAGGGTAGATGGGCTGTTTTCGAGAATCACGGACATATCAGAGAAACAGAGGACAGGGCGAGGCAGCAGCTCGGTAGGACGTCGATTGTCCCGGGTAATTGTGGGAAGGGGTCACACGGATAAACGAAAACTACGGTTAATCGAGGCTTTTTACTGAACAAATCATAATAATGTACAACGTTATATTTTACGTGCGTCCATGTGTACAATTTTGTTAAGCTTGTTTTAATTATTAATTATCACACGGGAGAGTTTGACGACATTTCGAATTGAAAATTCTAGACGCTGCCGGCAAGCACATCTATTTGTTTTGCATTCTGTTTTACAGTGACACCTAGTGAACTGCACCTCGTGCTCCTAAAACGCTATTATTTTCAAGCTGCTCCTCATAATGTCAATGGTTTTTCAGCATTTTCAGACGCCGCCAAGACTTTTGCCAGGTCCACGAGTTTTTCAAAATAATACATTTACAAAAAAAGAAAATCAAAAGTCGGTCAAGTACAATACAAATATTATCACTATTATCACAATATATTGTTATAAAATAAACAATATTTTCAAAATAACTAAGATTGGTTTTGGAAGTTTAGCCCAAGGTCAACTCGGTTGAAACATTGTCTGAAATATTGTTAAAATGATGGAATTTCCAATAATTGCTAATCAAATCGGGCATGAACGTCATTTCCTGAGTTATCGATGTTGTCGTCGGTATGACACACCTAATATACGTCGTCGTATTATATGTGTGTGTACATTGTCGTGTTATAAAGTCATCGGGGTTTGAAATATCAAGTAACCGGTGTTTGTTTTTTTTTTGCGGTTTGAGATGGTTTTCCTTACTTCACTTCTATCGAGACGCCGGTCGATCGTGGTAGTTTGTTATTTGTTGGGGTTTTTTTTTTTTTTTTTTATGCGTCTGTCGTGTGCACTTTACGACGTATGTACAATTTAAAAACTAGCCTTTACGAATGGCTCGTCGTGTCAAGAATTCCGTTAATAAACGATACGGCATGGGGCTGAGTAACGCCCCTCGTTCGGGATTTTCGAAAAATAAAAATGTATATCTATTACTTATTACTCGTCTTTAGACTTACAAGTGTGCGCTGCACACGTACAGAGGAGTCGCGCGGAGCGGATGACTTGGCGCACGTACTTCGCGAGTAGTCGTCCCTGTAACCAACCCTCCCGGCTCTTACCGCCCGACTCGTCTAAAACTCGTCGTTTCACCGAGATCGAATGACAGAACGCGCCCGGGACGAGAAGGTGGCGGCGGTGACGTCGAACTTCGGTTTCGTTTCGTGACACTCGGCTCGGAAGTAATTTGAACTTATTACCTCCGTACGGCACGTTATTTCTCCATTGTGTGCGCCGCACCCGGAATATACGGGTGGGGGAGGGGGGGGCATGGAAGAGAAAATATACGTATACGCGTCTGACGGCCCCGACAGATAGACGCGCTCTGCCTGTACGCCAGCGCCAGCCACGTGGACCGAGAACTTTTCGATATAAATCGCTGGCAAACTCGTGGCTGCCACACGCGGTTTCGCTCTTGCACATTACGCGGTCGGTTTTAACGGTACGCACGATGGCGATTTGTAAGCGCCCGTCCGAGTGATTACGTCGACGGACGGGACGAGTGTTCGCAATGTCCATATTGTGCGCAGTGTCTTCCGGTTAGCCGGACTCGAAAATGGCAGTGTACACGGTATATCGTTCCGCTGAAAAATTACCGTTTTTTCGATAAACGGTGAAAATAAATCACGGGCCAACAATCGGTAGCTCGGCCATAATATCCGGGGGTTAAGAAACGATCAGAATGTAAAATACATCAAACGTAAAGGTTACAATTGTTGGCGACTTTGTCGTTAAAAGCGGATCACCGATGCGCCCGATTCAGAAGTTTAGAACCGGATTGACGAAATATCGGTTAGGTTAGGGTGAGAAATCTAAAATCGCATTAATCATTTAAATAGAGCTACCTACTGAAAGACACCATCAGACTCATCATTGACCGACCGTTAATATTATCATTAATTAATGATGTTATAAATTAATATTTAGTAAAAATTTAGAATGCCTTTATCAACCAGCCCTAACCAGAGTCTAAACTACAATTCTTATAGGATTTTTTTTTTTTTTTTTTTTTTTTTTTAGGGAACCAGAACCGGAACAGGAGCCGATAAAACTTTAAGCTTCTAACCAAACGTTTTGTATATTATTATTAATTATTGTATGTAACTTGAGGAGTTCACTTACAAATAACAATGACTAAAACATTAATTAATATATTTTCAGAAATTGCCTGTATACTATTGCTCAATAAATGTTGGAGTGGAGGCATCTTTAGATATTTGAATACTTCAATAGTACTACTGTATTAATAAATATGACTTTTAAACAGCATTCCTCCCCCCCCCCCCTATATTTTAATTTATTTTATTACGAAATTTATTATTGATAATTTATTGAATCACTTGTAAATTAGTTTTAAAATGTATTTGAACAGTTATCAAATTGTTGATTTTAAATTTTTTCTTAAAATTTTCCTTAACTGGGTGCAATACACCCATTTTAACGGTATTAAAATACGTTCACGTTCTATGACTACAACTTCTTTCTTAGTAATTGCAGAGTCAATATTTATACAAAATATGAAAAATCAGAATATTTACTATGTCGTAGCGTGGACTTTTTATAGTTGAATTTTTTTTTTAATTTTAAAATTTCACGATTTTCAATGATGGATTTTAGGCTTTCAAAAAAACATATTGTAAATAAACTACACGTCACAGCATAGTAAATATTCTCATCTTTTATATTTTGTACACATTTTGACTCTAAGATTATACAATGAAAATAGCGCGAACGTGATTTTTAACAAATATTGTGATAACACAACAATTAAAAATGGTACAGAAACGTGACTATTTTTAAATATAATTAAATATTTTTAAATTGTTGGATTTTCATTTTTCTTTAATTTTTTTATAAAAATTGCTTATACAAAACCCCTTAAAAATCGTGTGTGTGTAGCATCCTCTAAATAGAACCGGTTGCAGGATGTGCACTGTACAGTTTGATGTTTTATTTATCTTAATTGGCCGTTTTATTGGTGGCTTTTATTCAGTATTGTTGGTTTCCAACCGGATTTTCAGTATTATAATCCTAATTATTAGGAAATGCTGTTTTTTTGATACGGTAAAAGGAGAGGACTGTACGCTTAAATACGAAAATTACTATATCAAAAACATAAAACATTTTTTAAATACTTGTCTGCACCCAATATTACTGAACAACCTTTAAACTTGACAATAGCAAAGTAAGATTAGAAATATCAAAACTATAAAGTCGTGGTTGAAATGAATAAAATATTTTTATATTTAGTAAAAATTTAAGAGGATTTAAAATAACTAATAAAATCATGGTTCATTAATCTATAATTCTCGTATGTTCATTACATTCTAATTATCAACCAGACCAGTATAATTTTTATATAATATGTATTCTGAAATTTATGATTTATAATATGTAATAATTAAGTTTTAATTGCGATGTTGCCGGGTTAATAGATATCAGGCGCAGACAAGTGTTTAGAAAATGTTTTATATTTTTGACCGTTATTGTATTTTTGCGCAGATTCGGAAATTACGGACAGAAATAGTCCACCCGGTAAAATAATGAGAGAAAGCGGCGGGCAAAGTATTAAAATGTTTATAATTTAATGTTCCGATGATGATGTCGTTCGATATGTTATTGTTACATTTACACTATTTTTTAATCCTGCAGTGATGGCATTATCTAATGTTTCAGGCAGTGTGTACCCGAAAATTCCTGGGACCTTTGTGGAGAACGGAGGTGGCACTGGGAATGCTCTATTTCCCTGGATATAAATCTTTCTTTTCATGATAATGAAAAAGTTGAATTCTCTCCACCAGATGTACGAGCGATTAACGAAAACCCGTATAATAGCCCGCCGTAGTCTGATACGACGAACGCTACGTATATACGCAACCTATAAACATGTATAATATATCTATATGTATGCCCACCGGTAGATGGTCGTTAATTTCACGTACCCTCTTTTTATTATTCGTCGTTTCCGAGAGGTAAAAAGAGGAGACGGTGCGAATGGCGATTAAAAACTTGTCAGTATAATATATTATAATCAGAGTCGGGTAAAATCCTTGAAAAAAAGATTAAAAAAAATTCTAAATACTTAAAAAAATATCTTAAAAATCGTATAAATCCTTTGGAAATAGATTTTAAAACTTTTTGTCTAACTTCGAGTGTATTCAAGTTTAGTATTTAGTGTACGCTGTACATTATGCTTATATAACATATAATAAGGAATTATTTAAAATAAAAATCTAAAAAATTCAAAATTCAATGATTTTAAAATAATCAAAAGTTTCATATTAGGTATTTGTATATTAAGTTACATATAATGTAATAACCATTTTCACATGCATTTTTAGGAATAATATTTACTTAAGTAATAACTCTCAAGTAGGTATAGTTTATAATCGTAGATTAGCGACTAACTTTCGACTTATCATTTGTTATTTCAATAAGTTTAAGTATACAAATTTATTAAAACTAAATAGGTATTTTGTTACAAAATATCTCTCACTATCTATAATATTACCAGCTGGTATACTAAAAATCATTATAATATGTATTGTATACATTGTATACGTATATTATTGTATATCATAACTATTTATTTACGTATTATTCTGTGAGATTAAGATACGAGAAATACAATTTGATTATTTCAGTTTGTTTTACTGCCGTATAAATGGTGTTATATTATAATGATTAAATTCGAAGCTGTTTGTGATGTAAGTCGATTATAAACGAATACGTATTTCATTCTATGAGAGCACGAGTTTAAAAAGGTAATCTAAAAATATAAATCACAACTTGACGACTAGAATAATATGAGGGATTGCGTTGTAATCAAGTGATTCGTTTTCCACAATGAAAATGTCATTACACAACTGAAACCTGGTAACATTTATAATAGCGAAACGTAAATGTAGTTTTAAAATATTATATTAGGATTTCAGGAAGAATTTTATTTGGTGGTGAGACGTATTTTCAGTTTGGCAAAGTAAAAAATTGACAGATACAATTGATGATGCGAATATCGTACGAAAATCCAAGAGAGTTTTATTAAATCGAATAGTTTTTGGTGCTTACAAAAGCTAAAGAAGTAAAATTTTTTTAGATTTTTTATATATAGGTGCCACATAAATAGAACTAAGCGATCGGGTTATTAAGAAACGTTAAGTTTTTGAATATGACTACTTAAAAAAAAAAAAAAAAAAAAAAAATAGAAAATAGAAAATGAATAATATCGTTGTATATCCACAGTTATTGAATACATCTTAAAATAATAAATTCAAGTAGTTGGTACAAAACAAATTAATTAATTATTTTATGCAAAATATATCTTCGAATTAAATCTTGCACTTACATGATATTGTACTAATAATTCTATTAGTATTGATTTTCAATAACAAGATTACATTTTTTAAAAGATATTGCATTCAATTGTTGTTTAATTGTATTTTTGTTTTTTATTGGTATTTGGTTTATATAAAATGTACGTATAATGCATATTGTTATTTAATTTTAAATGGCTTGTGTAACTTTATATATGTATATATTTGATGTAATATTGTTAATAATTATAATATAATTTATTCCGTTAAGGGGGTTGCAGACGGTACAAAAAAACACTTAAAACAACCCGAAAGCTAGACAAAATTGTGAAGCTTGTGATGGACCAATATTAATTTTGAAAAAAGATCTGAATTTGTCATTATGTATTCTAGGATTTAATCGTTGGGATTTTTGATATTACATTTATTGAATACGTA
>JAIPRL010001625.1:0-66024 GCA_025469235.1 Pemphigus obesinymphae
ATGTACATATAAATCCGTTCTCTAATGATTATTATATTTGTGGTAATTTTATTTTGTAAATGTATAAATTACTATTTACTTATTAAAAATGTACATCTTTAAATATTTTATGAAACTCGCAGAATATACATATGTATCTACTTACATCCTAGAATAATCGAAATAATACGATAACAATAACGTCTGAATTAAGTACAAAAGTAAACTATGAGCCCCCTAGTGTAATTGTTAAATTTTAATTTTTCCAAAAATTTCGTGAATAAAATCTATACCAGAGCCCCTTAAAAATCGCCGGGGTTGCGGGGCCCCATAATAGAATTCTCATTTCCTATGATATCATTCTTATATATACTTACACGAAAAAACATTTATAATAGAAAATAGAAAACAGAAAATAAACTAAATTTTGTTTCACTGACTTTGGATATTTCTAATTTACGAGATCTATTGCCTTCTGTTTTAAAATTATTAAAATTTAAAACGCTGTAACTTCTTTAATATACAATATTTTACAAAAAGGATATGTCATTTTCTAGAAAATATTCTCATTTTTAAAATTCGTAATAGGTGTTTTAACTCTAATTTTAACGTTAACACCACATTTATTGTTTTGCGTAGTGTAATTTTGCTATATTGCCCATTAAATAAATAGACGGTGACAGCGCAAATGCGGTGCGACGTCCTCTTAATTCATTAATTTTTATTTTATATAAAAGCAAGACAAGTATTGATCTTGGTCTTGCCATAGATAATAAAATAATGGGTGGGCCATAAGAGTTTATCACACAGGAATGAACATTTTAAGATTTTGAGGTTACGTGGGATCTTGAAAGTATAAAAATATATATTAAATAATTAATTAAAACTTGAAAAATAATCGTATATGCATTCGTATTTATATTTATTATCTATGATGTTGTGAAATAAAATGTATGATAAGACCCCTTGCTGGAGTGAGAGCGCTATATCAAAGTAGTTCTTCCCTCTTCCCCATTCCGGACCGAGACTCCTTGTTTTGCCAATATAGCCGTGGCCTATATTGACCATTCTTTCATTATCTATGGGTCTTGCGTACAATTTATATTTCAGTCTTGCTACGTATAATAGTAAAATCTTGGTCTTGGTCTTGCGAAAATTTCGCAATTTTTCTTGACAAAAAAAAGACCAAGACCAAGACGAAATTTGCCAAACGCTTGTGATAAAAATAAGTGTGTTATGATTATTCAAACATAAAGGTGTCCACTTTGCCCCACATTCCCTACACCTAAACGTATATGCCTATTTTTCACCTATATAGGGTGAATAGAATACATTTTGGAGGGAAATAGCGTAACATGACGTTATTTGTTCTAAATCGAAACCATTAAAATAATAATAGAACCCAAATACCCAATTCCATGTTGTTGAAAAATACGTTTTACCATTGATTTTATAATGATTTTACCATTATTCATTTTTGTATAGTATTATATTATATTGGTAGAATAACGGATCTGAATTTTACGCAAGAATATCTTAAAATTAATAATAGTAATTTTACCGTAAAAGAAAAAGTGCAGGAAATGTAGTTATACTATTATGGGAATAGCGTTGAAACTTTCTTACGCTAAGGCAGTAAGGCATATATAATGTATGAAGTTTTGATTAATGATTGGAATAATAAATAATCAATAAAGCCGAAGGGCACATATTTTTTTATGACAAATAATACATCTGAGCATAATTCAGCAAACTGAGGATGAGAAATTAAACTGTGTTTTTGTCAGACAGATTTAAAATTAAATTAATATATGTACAGCTTTTTATTGTGATTTTTAATTTTAAAAAAATGTAAACTATATTCGTCAGCCTTTTATTTAGAAAAAGTATTAAAAAAAAAAAATCATCTGGTAAAAACATATAAGGTGTAATAATGAATGCAGAACTATTTTCTAAGTTAAAATTGAACAAGTTTAACACTCTTAATTTATGGAAATTCCAAGACCATTTTAGCGCTTGAAAAACCCACTGTCGAGTAACTACCCTTGAATCTTAACAGTTGAGGTCATTAAACAAGATAACATTTTTAAGTTTGCGAGAAAAAAATATTTGTTTAAAATTGTATTTAATTATTTGAGAAGTTATGATACTGTAACACGTCTCCATTTCGTCGAGGGACTATCAATACCTTATCTAATCTTATCTAGTTACGAGGAAGCTACACCGACAATTTTCCAATGAAAAACTTGCATTAGCATTTTTAATTTTTATCAACTTGCAAACATGTTAGAAATACGAAACAAAAACTGATGTAGCCGATTTTCGAGATATGGATTTTTACACGTTTTATGAGCTGTTAAAATATAGATTTTTAAAATTTTTTTAACAGCCTATTAAACGCGTAAAAATGCATATATCAAAAATCAGCTTCATCAGTTGCTAGACAATTTTGTTCTTTATATTTTATTTTTATTTCATCTTTCTACAATATTCTGAAGTTGATAAAAATGAAAAATGCGTAAACATTAATCACAAAATATCGTGATAACACGACAATTAAAAACGGTACTGACACAGGTGACAGGTCTGTTTTTAAATTACTTTTAAAATATATTTAAATATTTTTAATTTGTTTGATTTTTATTTTTTTTTAAATTTAATAAAAATTCCCATACAAAACCCCTTAAAAATCGGGTGTGTGGAGTCCTCTTAAGGAGCAGTCGGCTGGCTATTTCTTACACTGTAAAAAATGTTATTAAATTTCAACTAATTGTTCTATGTAAATTTACATAGGATATTAATGCGAATTTATTTTGCGTGTAAAAATAAGTAAATCTGCCATGATCATTTAAGTAAACCATATTTGTATAGATTTCTATATAAATTTCAACTAATAATATTGTGTAAATTTACATAAAGTATTAATGCAAATTCGTTTTAGCTTGTATAAAGCAAGTAAATTTGTCCTGATTTCATAGGTAAATAATATTTATGCGCGTTTAATTATACTAATACTTGTGATTTTATATATTGTTATATTCTGTGCTAATACTAATAGATAAATATACTACAATATTATAGTTTGGTAAATTTCAACTACCTATTCAAAGATGGTAAATTTACAACTTATGAATTGTAAATGTCAATTACAGTATTTTGTGATTTACAATACTATTTGGTTGATTGTGTGTTGCGATACGTTTTATGTAAATTTCAACAAAAAAATGTTTTACAGTGTACCACCGGCCTTTTGAACCGGGTCGTTGGACTGATATAAATAAAGTTTTCTAATTTATTCTAAACAGGTCCTAGAAACTATGACCTGCGTTTGCTCCAACTCTAACACGATCTATCAACGACGACAAAGATTTATTATTGTTAAACAAAATATTGATATAAAATATAAATACACTTTCGCCCGAGTATCTAACCCTGAGTTTGAAGTGTAGTTATTAAATCCACGGGTGAAGCGGAGTATACGAGTTCCAGCAAGTCGATTGAGGTGACTCGAATTTAAAAGAATGTGCACCGTTGAATTATAACGGTTACAATTAATTATTACTCGACCATAGTGTCATTGGCCGTTTTAACTCGACTGGCGTATTTAGACGTTCGAACTCGACTGATTATTATTATTACGGAAATACACGCGCATCTCGTACTCTGCGCCCCTGTATGCCTCCTACCTAAGTAAAAACGTCCAGACATAAAGTGACGGTTCAGTGAAATTGTATCGTTATAATACTTAGACTCGTTTGTGCTATGGCTATTTCGAAGTGGACGAGAATAACGATGATTGAAATATTATCGATCACACATTGTGGCTGATATAATATGTGGCGTGTACGTAAACGATATTATTTTTAACGATTTTCCATTAATTTTACACATTTCAAATGCATCATTGCTTTCAAATTAAAATCAACAATACGAGTGTACATACATATAGATATTTGAATCATCTTATTGAGCCCCTCGGACCTTGGCCGATTCTCACGGAGCTCCGTCATTCAGTTGTCTGCATCGCATAGTTTGAGAATCGATATGGGCCATGGCCTGGAGGCTACATGTCATGTGATCCGACTAATTAATAATTTAAATAATCGAAAAAATATCACACGAATATTGGGTTAACTTTGCGCAATTATTTGTGGGAGAAGCGGTGACAGGTGTAAATTTCCAGTCATTTTCTAAGGAGTATTATATAGGCAATTTACCGTGCATAATGGTATACGGCATGTTGGTGTTTGAGGAGTTATTCAAATTAATGAAATTACTGTACATTATATGAGCTTCCGCACTATTTTACTCGCTACTTGCACACACAAGTCGGCAAAGTAAAATAAGACAGCAAATTTGATTTATTCTCGTGTTGGAAAGTGGCTTTCGAATCGATAATATTTTGGGAGTTAGGTAGACGTACCGATTTTAAAATTTTAAATCTGTAAACATTTAAAAATTCCTCGGAATCTCGTCTTTAGATTAATCGAGGCTATTTTCGAAATATCAACTTTCTCAACAACTGAGTTATGATTAATCTAAATTTATTTATTAACATTTTCGACTAATCGTAAGTATGGAACAGACTCGTATTTTGAAAATTGCCTTGATTAATCTAAAAAGAAGAATGATGATGCTTTTACAGATTTAAAATCGGATCAGTCTAGCTCTAAAAATCTTGTCAATCGTATAGGCCTTTGACTGACAAAAACGACCTTAATAAAAAAATCGATTAAATACTTGTGTCTTGTACTAAAATGGAAGTTAAATTAAATGGTTTCTTATCTTTTTGATGACTAATTAATAGCTACTCACTAAATACGGGGTATTTAAATTAAATTGTATTTATATCTTAAATCTATATTTGATTATGTATATTGATAATACAAAATACATTCGGGTTTCATTAAAAATGTATTGTAACTAGAGGTGGGTTGAATTCAAAATTTAGGTCTCGAACCGAACTATGAAGTTTAAAGTCGAATCCAACCGAACTATATAGTTTTATGTCGAACTCGAACCAGTGCTGTCCCAAAGAAATATTCAGTGGGTGGGGGTGCCGACAAAATACTTCCTTGAAAACATAAATAAGTATAAATAAATAAATGAAATAGGTCGTTAGTTTGAATAGTTCGTACTCTTTGATCAAGTTCGACTTTTTACTACATGAGTTCGACTTTTGAACTCGAACCTAACTCTTGAAATTCGGTTCGATTTTTGGAACTTCGAACTGTTCAACTCACCTCTAGTTTTAACTTGTAAGTTATAATCAGAGTTATAACTTATTTTTGATTCGATCGAAGATACCAAAGACCAGTAAGTGTGATATGAAACAGTCGGCTAGGATTAGGTGTAGGCAAGGCTGTTCCTAAAAATAATTTTCGAAGAGGTCCAATTTTTTCCAGTTCAATTACGCAATTCCATTATATTTATTACTGAAATTATTGAAGGTGGTCTGGACCTAGATTCCCTTTCGTGGCTTTAACAGGGCCCACGTTAAAAAGGGCTTCCTTGGCCACACCCATAAAGAAATAAAAAAATGTATTGTCAGTTTCAATAATATGTAGACGTACCCAATTACAAAATATGTTATTAATTTATTATTACAAATAAATACAAAATAACCAATAATATATTCTTTAATTCCTAAACTCAATTTATTTTTCTTGGATAAATCACATCTATTCGCTTCATTATTCACAAGTCACAACTGAATGTTATGTTATAATTGTATTTTTGAAATTCTTTTTTAGTTTTACTAAACTATTTTATAGACTAGTTTGTACTAATCTATCATCCAGAGTCCCAATCTCATCCCCACAATATCTTAAAATATGATCTTAGCTTTCGTTTCTCCCTTCAAATTTCTTATCAAATCTCTTTTACATCAACTATCCACTTAATAAGGAGAAATTTCTGTGAATGCTCAGTCTCGTTGGTATTTTAAGTAATGAGTCTGCAGACAAATTGGCCTTGCCAAACAACTTTTACGCTTTTCTCTATCAAATATTCCTTCTTTTGATCTACAACCTATTCACTATAAGCTTTTATGGAATGTCTGCCCATCGAAATAATCTCCCTTACCACTCAACTATACTACTCGGTATTAAGGCCATCCCAAAGAAATATTTATAGGAAGAAGAGGGGGTGAACTGACAAAATACTTCCATTGAAACGCAAATAAGCAAAAAAAAAAAAAAAAGTCATCAACTTATTCGAATTTTTACCGATTGGACTCCATTTTATCGATTAAATGTCTATTTTTGCCGACTGAACTTCATTTTTCCGACTATTTTTAAGTGGTGAGGGGGTCTCACCCCCTTCCTTTAGGATGGCTCTGGTATGGAAGTACTTGACCAATCATCCTTCGTCGTTCTTTGTTCTGTGGTCTCTCCATTCCTAGGCACCTAATCGTAGCTCATTTTTGACTATGCCTCGGACGTTAATCATTCTATTTTTCCTTCTTCTTCTCTCCTACCTTAACTCCTACTTTTACGTATTCTTCATCCTGAAGAGTTCCTCTATGTACTATCTTCTTTGTTTGTTTCCTATTATAAGAATGTGATAACGATTTGTATTTATGTAGTATTTTGGTGAAATCTGTCACTGCTCCCCACCTTCAGTTATATCCTTGCGTATAGTTAAAATTCTTCTTCTTCTTCTTTTTGGTTTCGGCCTTTAAAACCCTACTGCTAAATATAAATCTTGCTATCTGTGTCTGTCCTCTGCAGCTTCCCACCATTTGATTCTCAGTCCCACTGTCTTAATGTCCTTCACACAGTCTTCCCATCTTAACCTTGGTCTTCCTTAAGGTCTTTTTTCTATATATTCTTCTTCAAATCACCTGCCTAATTAAAGAAGTATGTCCTGCTCTAATGTCATTAGTCTTCTTATTTTAACGATCACTTTAACTAAAATAAAATATAATTAAAATGTATATATATTTTCATCTAACAGTCTGGAGACTTTGCCGACCAAGTTGCTGATCTCTGTTTGAAGAAATTCGACAGTCTACCTGGCAAGGGTAAACCGATAGCTGGTAAAGAATGGACACTATTGTCAGGTGTCGTACAGTCGTGTCAGGACGGAGGTGCTGGTGATAGACTGAAAGTGGTTTCCTTGGCTACCGGTACCAAGTGTATCGGTGCCAGTAAGCTCTGCGGCAAAGGCACATTAATCAATGACAGTCATGCTGAGGTAGGTGTCATGTGTGACCACATGAAAAATAACTTTACAAATAATATTTAATATCTTAACAAAAAAAAAGTACTTGAATCCAAAATATCCTGGTAATATTTTTAGTCTAATCTTAATTTAAAATAATGATATATAGTGATGAGCAAAGTAAGGCCAAGACTATGGCAGTTATGGTATTTTCTTGTTTACTCAGTCTTGGTATTGGTCTCGATCTTTTTAATTGCAATTAAACTATCATCATTGTCGTTTATCTTGATATTTAAGGGCTTTAAAAAAAAGAACGGAACAAAACTGTGAAAAACAAACCACACTCAATGACTATACATGACTGTATGACTGTACTTAGCAAAAGACAGCAAACATAGCGAATATATAAATCAAAATATTTTCAAATCTTCTCAGTAATTTGGACGGATAGTTCGTTATGTTCTTGAACACGGAAAACAAGATGAATAACTCGTGCACACAAACATATCAAACATTTCAAACACCATAATTTGGAAGCGCCTTTACGAACACCGTGTGTGAAATTGTATATAGAATGTATATCAGGAAAAAAATTTCATAACAAAAGTCAAAAATTCTATAACGTATAATTTATTAAATTAATTAATTTTTATTTTATTTAAAAGCAAGGCTGCAATTTATAGTTTTATGGTTTATTTTTGGTCTTGATCTTGGTATTGCATGAATGATTTGTTTTAATCTACTACGTAATAGTAAAATTTTGGTCATGGTCTTGCTAATTCTAGTACATTCTTGGTCTTGCATTTACTGCAAGACCCAGTCCAATTTTGCTCATTACTAATTTTATATTATGACACACTGAATTTTGTGTTCATACATTACAATATGTATAATATGTTGCATTATGTCATTGTAATATAATAAAAGTATTGTCCGGATATTTTTATTCTGTATATTTTTTCACCGAATATGTAACCCATTCGGTATCACCTCGTGTTTCAGGTTTTGGCGCGCAGAGCTCTGTTGCGATATTTCCTCCATGAAATCAGATCAGCTCACCAAGGCCGACCGTCGATATTCATCCCGTCGTCAGAGAACCGTTTTGAAAGTCCTGACGATTCTTTGAAGAACACAAGTCTCATTATTGATCCCTCGGAGAAATCTACCGGTCACCCTACGAATTTCGCAAATCCCTCGAGAAATTCTATCGGCTCCTCGAAAAATTCTGCTGATTATTCGACGAGTTCTGCCGATCACTCGGATAAATCCCGTTTTCTTTTGACCCTGCAGCCTGGAGTGCAGTTCCATTTCTTCTGCAGTCACACACCGTGCGGCGATGCATCGATATTTCCCAAAGACCGAGCAAACGACGACAAGCCGTTCGAAAAACAATCGGCCGCAGACGATGACGTGATCGAACCGGACGTGAAAAGGCGCAAAACCGACGAAGCCGACATACATCGGACTGGAGCAAAATGCCTGACTGACGAGATTAGACAGGATCCACGGTTGCCGGGTACAGCGTATCATGTGGTTGGAGCGGTTAGGACCAAACCCGGTCGAGGAGACCGGACGTTGTCGGTGTCGTGCAGCGACAAATTTCTTCGGTGGCATTCGTCCGGCGTACAAGTAAAAACAGATAAAACGAATTGTGAAACTAGAACGAAAGGGATTTATTCGACTTGTCGCTAATAATCGCCGATATTATTAAACTCAACGCGGGGTTGGTCGTAATGTCACTATATAATAAAAGGTACAATTTAGTATAAATAATACGTGCCAAGCCGAATGTAAAATTGAAATATTTTCTCAATTGTAACATTCTATTTTTGATATAGAACACATGCCCAATATTTCTATATAATATGGAATACGGATCGTGAAAAACACCGTTTTATATCATTAAACACTCTCGAAAGACATCGATGAAAATCCTTTCATTCTAATTTTTCGACCTTTCAATGTTTGTTTTTCCAAATCTTCAACTGTGCGTGTATTATATGTACGTACGTTTCAGGGAGCTTTGCTGTCGTTGTTTATAGAACCGGTGTATTTGTCATCACTGACCGTGGGCGGCGGTTGTCCGTACTCTGAGCGAGCCCTGCGCCGGGCCGTGATCGACCGGGTAACCCACGATCACAGTCCACCGGTCGAGCTGCTACTAATCCGTTCTTCATTGGAATTCCAACACGCCAAACATCTCGCGGCCGTGACCTGTAAACCGTGTCCATCCAGCGTGGTTTGGTGGAAAGGTGGCGACGTCGAGTGAGTGTAGAAGATAAATACTTGATTTGAATACGTAATTCGTAATCATAGTGGGAACAATGAGGGACGTAGACTTCACCAATATTAATTCCCGAATGAAGCGAAGAAACTATTGGTATTGGAATAGGGTTATTTTTGGAGCAAACTAGTAAAAAGTCAAGTTAGAAGTTACTTTTAAAATGTCACGCGGGTTAGTTTAACGTCATTAAAATACGTTCTCACTTGTTAAGTACAACTCCACTCCCAGTTGTCGTACATTCAAAATTTAAACAGAATGCGATTGATGAGAATATTATATAGTGCTAATAGTGGATATGGTGCTAATAGGAGAGAGTCCCGGGGTAAACTTGAAGAGTAGAGGGAAGCTCTTGAATGTAAAAGACTAAGGATTAGTAGTGGCAAATCAGAATGTATAGAGTATGGTTTTGGTGAAAGGAATTACAGAGAGAAAAGGGAAAGGCAAGAAATAAAGTTGAGTGAGGATGCAGTGTGAGAAGTTTTACAGAAAGATGGGGGCTTTGAATAGGATATAAACCACGGAATAAAGTGTGGATGGATGAAGTGGAGGAGAGAAGCGTCAGGTGTTTTATGTAACAAAAGAATCCCTATTGGGTTAATAGGTAAATTTTATTAAAATTTTATGACAGTGGCGAGACCTGCAATGATGTATGGAACAGAATGTTGGGCGGTAGATAGGAAGATAGAACAGAGAATGCGTGTAGCACAGATGAGAATGTTAAGATGTGTTGACGAGTGGAGTGACTAAAGAGGACAATATAAGAAACGATGAGTATATAAGAGGTAGTATAGGAGTAGCTTCGATAGTTGACGAAATGAGGGTGAATAGAAATATAGAGTAAGGGCGTGTTTAAGGAGGGAAGAGATAGGGGCAGTAAGATTAATAAAGGAAATGTATGTTGACCGAAAAAGAGGTGAGCGATGTGATGTCGAGTGATATGTGGAAAGTGAAGGTGAAGATGCGGGATATTCACTATGGACGAACATGGTTTTTATAAAAAAAAAATTTTCTATTTGAAAATTTAGAAATTGGGCATTTTTCAATCACAAATTTTAAATGTTTAGATATATTTATCGGATAAAAACCCTATGCTCGGTCTTAGTTTAAGTTCTCGTCTTTTATTTAGTGCCATTATTTCTCGTTTATGTGATAATTCTTAATCGAACTGTGATAAGGTATAAGTAGTATATTGAATAAATGTGGCGATCACATAACAATAAAAAATGGGTACAGATTTGAGACTATTTTTAGATTAGTTTTAAAATATAATTTCACATTTTTTAATTGTTAAATTTTGATTATTCAAAAAATTTCTTCAAAATTGCCTACACACATAGAACTCCTTAAATATGGATGGTATAGTGTCTTCTATAAATTAGTTAATAGCTATATTTTTTACGTAAATATTGAGTAACTTGACTAGTTATTTAAAAAAAAAAAAAAAAAAATTGTATAAAATTATATTTAAAGTTTTTAATAAATCCTATATACGCAAAGTACAAATTACCGCGTGTATAAAATTAAAATGTGATTACAGCGATTACACCGTTTACATATGCTTCTTTTAATATAGGTACTTGATGATCAGTGGCGTAATTTCAATTGTTTTCAATATGCGTATTTTTATACGGGCCACAACCCTGTCTGGAATTTTCAATAAGTACAGCAAAAATAAAACGATTCACTTATTTTCCAATATAATACTATAAAAGCACCCAATGGCGTAGACATGGAAAAATCATGTTTTTGATAGTAAAAAGTTCATAATTTTTTTAATTTATAAGTAGACCAGTGAAGAGCACGCAGCCAGTGGCCACTGTCTATTACACGGGCCAAATGACTGTAAAATTTAATTTTAAATACTCACGCAAATGTATATATACTTGGATTTTGTTTAATATACAATATATATTATTAAGTGATAAAACTATAAGATATAAGTTACTTGTAAAATCTATAAAATATGATAACTTAGTTAGTTAGAAGTCGGATAAAATTTGTTCCTTAATACTTACCTAACATTTCGTAACATTTTCCTAACTTAGTTAGCGTGTTTTCGTTGATCGCAACTTTTATCCATATTTTATAGATTTTATAAGTAGGTAACTTAATTAATGCGTACCTACCTAGTTAGTGTTTTTATTCTCAATATTCTAACTTTAACCAGTTTAGACATTTTCACTAACTTGCCACCCAGACTTGTCGCCTATATTATAATATGCTCTTAAATTCCATCTTTTACGGGAAATATCCGTATGAATTATAAAATTGGACACTTATTTGAAAATGCGATTTTTCAGTTTTTTTATACTTATTTATACTAGAAACTTCATATATCAATTTTTATGAGTGCTTACATTTTGAAATCTATATACAGTAAATCGAACTTTTCTCGGATCATTTTTCCACCCAAATATCCTCCCCGCGTGCACGATTATTGCTAGAGACATCATGTGCTCACCTCCCGAAAATATCATGCTTAACCGTGCCTGTAGGACGTGAGTACCGTAACTATTGACTTTTGTTTTTTTTTTTTTTTTGGGCAAGTTGTCACGAAGTACTGGTGAACGGCCGAAAGCAAGGCGTGACGAAGAAAACGACGGACAAGCCGAACGGCGCGTCGGCCCTTTGCAAAAAGTCTTTGTTGGACGCGTTCAAACGATTGAGACCGGACGACGACGTGGTCTTGACTTACGCCCAAGTAAAATCCGAAGCCGCGCGGTACCGGCGCCGTTGGACAACGTACAAAGGTCAATTGGGCTGTTGGACCGAAAAATCCAAAGATCTGTTGGAGTTTACGTGAGATGATGGAGCGAGAGAGAGAGAGAGAGAGAGAAAGCAATAAATGCGCATCGTACTAGGAATAAAACACTGAGTCCGCCAAACGTTTGAATATAGTTTGAACGTCGTCTTATAAATTATTAAATTATTATTTTACCCCGACAATGGATTTGATGGAAAATATTCGATTTCCTGTTCCAACACGATTGTGCTTCACCACATAATAATTACGGTTTCGTGCGCTTTTCTTCGGTATGGAATGAAACCTGTACAACGCATACAGAAGATCGATAAATAAATGTAACTAAATAGCAAAAAAAACTATTTTAAATGTCCAATAAATTACATTAACATTTCAATTTAGAACTGCACATTACAATATGTACTGCAACTGCACGTTAGCGCAAGCTCTGCTCCAAATTTAGGAAACGAGATGAAACCGTTTGCGAGTGATTTGCTGCGAAAACGTTAACGTTTAGCTACGGGAAAACACAAACGAAGGGCATCATTTTTTTTTTTTTTTAACGAGATTTTCCAAAGTGGCGGCGAGGACGTAAATGTTTAAATATTCATCGGTTTATAGTTCACTGATATTCATCATATTTCGTTTACGACTATTCGCGACGATATAGGACGGAAATCACGAGAACCCTTGAGTGTTATAGGACGTATAAGAGTGGAGGAATGATCGAAAGTGTGTACAAGGGCTGTTGGAATCAGAACAAAACACGTCGTTTATATAATAACATTTAGTAATATTTTGAGCATTGTAATGAAAAACTACACAATATAATATGATACAATTTTTTGTTTTTTTTTTTTTTTTTTTTTTTTTTCATTTTAATAATATATATAAGTATATATATATTTACATTTATATGTTTGTCATGCGTTGTATGTGTATATATATATATATTATATATAAGAATAAAATAAAATTCGTCGCACATAACGCATATTGTATTTTTATATATTATTATATTAATATTATAATATCGTTGGGGTAGTACACGACAAATCAAAATTATATCACATAATTATATATACGTTGCGTTTCGTATACATATATATATAATATATAATCGAAAGAACACTTTTGTTTAAATCATTTTGAAAAAGCGTCAAAAATTAAAATAATACAATAATATTTTTTTGGAATCGGACTTTTAGGCGTATATATAGACGTCATTTCGGCGCTATAACCCTAGTTTAACTCGATATTCGATAATTTCGAATTCGAAACTTTTTACACTTGAACCGTTATACATGCTAATGTGAATGTGACGTGAAATTATTATTTCCTTAAATATCGATTTTAGACAAAGGTATATATATATATATATATATTATATTTATATGCATAAAGGTTATACGTATAGGAATACGCGGGACAAAAATGTATTAATTTATTTAGGACGAAATCGGACTTTGTTTTCGTTAAGCGATTCTAAAATAGTATAAACGGTATACGCCGAAATGTCCTGGACCCAATAATATTATGCGAGTACAATACACATTAACGATATTAGAAAAAAAAAAAATGATTTGGCTCTGGTAAAAAAAATATTTACACAATTTAAAAAAAAAAAACTTATAAATTATAATAATAATATTTATAATAAAAAAAACAAAGATCATAAGTTAATAATTATATGGCAAGACATTGTTACAATTACAATATATATATATATATAATATTATATTATATTATATTATATTATATATACGCGGTTATTGCCAAGTCTAAAAACTAGATGGGTTTTTGAATTTTTCGTTTAATTTTTGATTTTACATCGGCTGACCTGGCCTCAACTAAATATCATATAAAACAAACATTGTTCTGGGAGTCTAGTAGAAATTGAAAGTCTTTTCCAAAAAAATAAACAACCGTCTCCGAGACTTAAGCGTCAATATTAATTTTTGATTACAATCGCCGACGATAAATAATATAATATATATATATATATATACATATAATAATATAATATGATATACGATATATTATGACAATCTTAACGAAATCAACTGGAATACGATGGCACGTGAAGGGGCGGGATAAATCTTTTAAAGATTTACACTATAATATATAATTACATATAGTTTCAAAAAACATAAAAAATAATAACTAAAAAACGAAAGAAAAAAAAAAATAAATAATTAAGCGCGAATTAAAATCCTAATATACACTATGTATATAATAATAATATATAATACGTAAAAAAACATTAAAAAAAATTCCGATTGTCCGAAAAGAAAACGAAAAATATCGCGTATTATACACTGTATATAATATATATTTTATTATAATTATTTACTATCTAATTATTATTATTTACAGTATATCTACCATATGTATGTATGGTATAATAATAATAATATATTATATTCTAATATATAAACTAATACACATAATTTTGTTATTTGTTATTAATATTTTTTTGTTTTGTTTTTTTTTTTTCTTCTGTTTTTTTGTACATACGCACGCGTTTGTATTATCATATTAATATTCTTATCGTTCGGACGAAACGATCATCAGTTTCCGTACGAAAATAAAATATTTCAATAATAATAATAATAATAATAATAATAAGAAAACACATTTTGTTGGCGAGTTTGGCGCCCGCGGGTGAGAAACAGAGAAATATCGTTTTGTCGATAGCGATCACTGACAGCAATCGTCGCGGTGGCGATCGTCGTAAGACGGTCTGCCGCATGGGGTCGTTAATGGTGGCGCCTGTTGCATGTGCTGCTGTAGGCCGCCGGCAGGTTCGCGATGCGCCCGCCTCGACCAGGTTCATTTTTTCAGCTCCAGTCCCGCCAGGTCCTTAGGTTTTTGGTCCTGTTGCAGTTGGTTGGATTGCTGCTGTTGCTGCTGCGACAAGCTGTTCCCCGATGGGTACACTTTGTCCAAGTGCTTCAGCGATTCTGATAGGAAGTTCTGCGCAAAAAAAAATCACGAGTGTATTAGTCAAATTATTCCAAATTTAAATCCAAATTATTTATATTATTTATATATGTGTTACATGTTGCACACATGTTGAATATGTTCAATAATATGTTGAAGTGGGAAGAGAAAACTTTGAATTTGGGAGTTTATTTGGTTGATTAAAACCGAAACATAATATAGTATAATTCCATAATATGTTGTGCATTGTAAAATCAAAATTCGATGTGGTATACATTTTAAATTGGTAAATTGATATTTTATCACTAGCTACCTGTCATAACAGTTTTTGTGATGGCAATCAAAGTGTATTAAATCAATAGATTTATTAGACTTAATAGAGGCGATTTTGCTTCTACAGCATCTTCCCTTTTTGCAAAAGGGATTTAACGATTGACATATTGCTATAATAATTTTGTATTTAAATTGAACTTTTGAATTCAGAAAATATGTCATGTTTAGCTAGATTTAAATGCATAAAAATTTACTCCAAAAATTATTCTACAGTTATTGAATTTTTTAAAGTTAGAAAGTAGGATGACTCCAAAGTGTAGTATTTTGTAGGTTTAAGACATTAATGATCAACGAAAAAGGGAAAAAGAAGCTATAAAAAATGAAAAATAGAAAAGATATATTAGACAGTAATGAGTGGATCGAAAAAAAAAAAAATGAGTTCCTATGAACTGAAAATCTATGTTGTACTTTTTTCATGTGGTGTTTGTTGATTTGTCGGAAAGAATATATGGGCAACCTATAGGTGGGAAATTGAAAATTCATTTTTGGCGAAAACCGCAGTGACTTTAAAATTATATAGCTAACGTCTCAAATACCGAGTTCTATCAATACTTTGATGACAAAAAAAAAATTGAAATACTGTGAAGGCTCACCTGTATGGCAGTGAGAGCAGCCACTATTGCTGGACTACCGAAGCCGTGTGATATGAGCGAAAAATGCGTTAGTGGGCGCTGTATGATCGGATCAAGGATGTGTTGAGGCCTGGTGTTGCATAGTGGCGAACGGTCTTGGTTCAGCAAATCCATCAGCTCTTTGGTTACTTGTCTGTGTGAAAAAAAAAAGTCATGATTGTGTTTAGGTAGTTATTTTTAGGTAATCAATATTAGTTGTCCCGGGTGATAAATTTGCCTTATATTCTCCCACCAATATCGTTACACATTGACAGTGAAGATTTGCAATTATAACGGTCAGAATTTCGATAATCGGGCCTGTTATGTGCTGATCCAAATGTTCGAAATTATAATCGTTAGTTGTGAGTCTACCTGACAAACAGATTGAATCTTCTAAGATTATACAATCGTGTTTCAAGATCGTTCTGCTCATAAACTACAAGTATAATAGATGTAAGTACCACGAATGCACGAATCACTGTATATTGCGCAGTAGGTATTATATTAGGTTTTTCAAGATTGTAATTTGGTTGAAATAGTGAAAAAATCAACGTTTTAGACGATTTAACCGTTATAAAGAAATACAAAATATGTATTTCCAAACGTTATTTCGAACAAAAATGAAACTTACGGCATAATCAGGGTTAGGCTCGACTCGCGTATCCAAAATGCAAAAATTCATCTCATGTATCGAAATACTTTTTTCTCAGTATCTCATAACCATATAGTACCGTGTATATGATAAATCGATCTCTTCGCGCATACACAGTGGCGCATAACCGGTTTTTCTCCGAGTGGGACAAATCGCATGTCAATGATACCCACCCACCTACTCGCCGAATATTAATTGTGTATACGAATATTTTCATCATAGGCAGGCATTTTTGGAATTTTTTTGGGGGGACAACTTTACAAAGGGAATTCGCGTTACTGCTGCTCATATAATATGTTTTGGCTATCGTTATTATATACTGGTAATAACTCACTTTGTGGCGTGTATAAGCTCTTTTCTACGATACGATTCGGTCGGATCGCTCGTGTGCGGTCGGCTCAGGTACTCGGCCACTTGCCGGGCTGGAAATTCCGTTTCGCAGACGTATCCAAAGTCCCGAGCCAAGTGTATCGCTTCACCTGAAACATTAAAAAAAAAAAAAAAAATTACGCATGTGAAACTAGGTACTAAAATTGTAAATTTTAAGTGCATAATATTATGTAGATAAACATCAGGTATAGGTATATATCTATTATACGGTGTTATAAAATTTGCTAATATAATGAAAATAATATCGTAAAAAACCAAATATTTGCATGTGTTAACACGATGTGACCGACCACCTGTAGCGGTGTTATTTAATCATCAATGTCTTTACTTAAAAAAAAAAAGTGTATTGACAAGACGATAATACATAATACATTAATACAATATAAATATAATTAATACTCGTTGGTATGTAGTTTTAGACTCTGAGCGGAGCTGGGGACATGCATTGGACGATGACAATAACATATATTTTGTACTTAAGAGTAAGTTGCCATTTTTCAGATTTCACCGCTATTATTACGAGAAATTTGCTATAAACAAGTTTTTATACTTGTATTTTTACAAAATGGACGTATATTTTTTAAACTCGTACATGATACTTGGGCGATACATCTAATTACCATTCGTACAATTTACTCATGTGCAATCGGAATTGAAATTATTCTATATACTTAATGATATTTAAAATGGTAAATATAATATATATATATATATATATGGTTATGATAAGTTAAACGAAAGTGAAATATCAATTTGTTTATGAAAGGGGAAAATAAATTGGCCGTATATATACATTGGTCGATTCCGAAAAGGGACGTCCTGCGAAAAATCCAAGTACACGCCTACAAGTATATATTATATAGGTACGACATTACGACACGTGCGTGAAGTATTTATTGTGACGTTCGCACGCATATATAGCTTTTGTAAGTATTCGAAAAAAAAAAAACCAAAAAATACAATCGTATGTATCGTTAATTTGTTTTTCTTGATGTGTTTACTAAAATTTTCAGGGTACATAATATTAATATGTTTGCAGACGCCACAACATCGTAGAAAATGTGGTTCATTAAAACTGAGAATAAGACAAAAAAAAAAAAAAAAAAATACCACCGGGCCCAAAAAACAATTTGCCAACGAGTTGCTTTCACTCCGCTCGCCGGCCACCGCCGCCGTTTATTTTAATTGCCAATTTCGCGGAGAACAATAAAGTTATATTTATAAAAAAAAAAAAAAAAAAAGTAATTATAAAGGATTTTGTGTGTGGATAATAATAATAATAATAATAATAATAATAATAACAATAATAATACATCTATATATACTTTTGTCCTATAAAACCGTCCGATCATGTAATAACAATAACAATCTGCAATAGGTATCCTACGAAAATATCCGAATAACTAATGCAATTTTCTACTATGCAACGATCGTCGGCGGTGAAACGTTTAAACGAAAGAGCGCAATAATAAATTGTACTTTTTTTTTTTTTTTTTTTTTTGGTAGTCCGATAGTTATAATTTATAAACGTGTATTAATAGCATGTTATAAAGCTTACATTAATCAATAATACAAACTCGAAATTCGAATCGGTTTTATAGAATATAACCATATTTTATCATTTATAACGCATTACGTATAAATAGTATAGACAAGTTAGTTTACCATATATATTACCAGTTGCACACTACAGTATACTGTATATATAGTAAAAAAAAAAAAACAACAGAATATATCTTCAAAAATACATAAATGCAATTCAATTAAATTCGTTTACGAGTACTAAAAATATTGTCATATTGTGATAACGAGCATTAAGTTATTATTATAAGAGGACGTCAGGCCTACCACATTTTCAATGAAAAATTTTCATTTTCATCAACTTACAAACATGTTAGAAACACGAAACAAAAAACGTAACATTATAGTTAATAATATTATCTAGTTATCTACGTAGCCTTTTTTCGATATCTTGAATTTGCAAGATTTATAGTTATTATAAAGGAAATGGAAAAAAAAATTTCTTTTAACATCTCACGAAACGTGTAAAATGCACGTATCAAAAATCGGCTACAAGTTGTTAAAAAATGAAAAATACGTAAACGTGTTTTTTTTTTTTTTTAAACAAATATCGCACTTGCACAACAATTAAAAATGGTATATGGACTATTTTTAAATTACTTTTTTAAAATATATGTTTAAATTGTTGGATTTTCATTTTTCTTGACATTTCATAAAAATTGCCATATAAAAAAACCCCTTAAAAATTGTGTGTACGACGTCCTCCCGCAAGCTAGTAATTAATGTTAAAAGTTATTTTTATTGTTATCGAATTTGACGGGATTACATTTTTCGTTTAGGTCCCGCGAAGTGTTTGGCCCTCCGAAATACCTCCGGGGCGAAACCGTGTACCTGCACGTCGCAAATAATCCTTAGGCTCCATGTCCTTATCACGCATGCGCGCAGACCATAGATAATAAATAAATCTATATTATTCACAAACTAAGATTATATTATATATCCTAGTTCGTGATCCTAATAATATAAATTTTGTATGTAAAACATTGATAATAAAAATTATTCTTATTGATTAATTTTATTAATTCTTTATTAGGTATCTATGATGTAAAATTCTATTCAACTTAACAATGACGAAATAGATTAAGATTTCAATTTTTATACAAGTTATTTTTTTCGTCAGAATGTATTTTACCCAAATTTTTAAATCGATTTCTTAAAACATGCCGTGTGGATAGTACCTAATTGTTTTCGAAATGGACCCATCGCACACTACAGACTCCAAGCATTATAAAATGATATAAGTTAATCACTTTCCACAAGTTTGAAAAAAAAGTTCATCAATAATCATAAGAACGAAAAAAATGTGTATAATAGATAGGTACAAATTAAAACGTTTATCTATTCTGTCATTGTTAAATTGAATAGAATTTTACACACAAAAATGTCCATCACAGATTAAACATTTAATATTACGATCGACATAAAAATGTCAAAGGATAGATAATGTAGATTTATTTATTATTTATGGTCTGCGGCCTCGCATGCGTGACAAGGACGTGGAGCCTGCAAAGATTCTTTGCGACGTGCGGACAAACGGTTTAGATTCGTTCTGTGTATACAAACGGAACCGCCACTCGGCTATTGTGGTATTATTTTCGGGGATGACCGCGGTGGAACGTTATCACGGTTTTGCCGATGCGTATCGCTAAAATATACGATATTTTCACGTTAGGCACACTGATGAAAATAAACCGCCAGGAGCGTTGGCATCGGCGCGGCCGCTTTTCGCTCTCCCGGGCCGTTAATGTACCGGTACGCGACGGTGGCGGTGAGAAAAAAATAAAAAGTTCCAATCATCGTATAATATCGTTTTGTTTTTTTTTGGTTTTTTTTTTTTTTTTATCTATATTATGCTCGTCACACCGCACACATAATATTTTTCGTTGTCCGGGCGGCGCCAGTCCAGTGTGCGCGCGCGCGCAGAGCACGAGGTATAGTGTATTATACTGTATATATGGACCGTCGGAGAGCCAAGACGGACTACGAGGTGCCAGGCGGGCAGGGGTATACACACAAGCATTATATAATGCACATTATGCGATACGCACACAATCGGCCGTCGAAAATTGGTTTTCCTCCATTGTTACGGGCACCGCGGTAGCATTGTCTTGGGGGATATTGGTACTACGACGACGACGCGTTCACGACGGGCGCCGCTAATTATTGTTATACCGTACACGGTAAAATGTGTATGAAATAAAAACGAGCATGAAAAAAAAAAAAAAAAAAAAAAAACTATACACGTATAAGAAAAGGCGGGCCGACTTAAATAGAACAACACAATTCTGTTCACAAATAAATGCCCCCGCGACTGCCCCAAAATAACACTCGGAAATAAAACGGTCCACTTCAATTAAATATTTAGGCGTAATCATAGATAAAGACCTCACATTTACAATAAACACATCTCCACCATACTCAATAAAGCAAAATATGTTAGGCACTCACTCTACCCGTTAATATACACAAACAGTCCTCTCAGTTTAAATTTAAAAATCTAGATATTATTTAAAACTTACAAAAGGCCCATAATCGCATATTATGCAGGACCCGCTTGGTACTCAAACACTGCCGCACGCAACTGGAGGCGACTAGAAGCCTTCCAGTCAATCACACTCCGCACCATTGCAGGCCAACCGTGGTTCTCATGCAACCAAATAATTCGAAATACTACTAAAATAGACTCGCTTCAGAATACATTCGAACACATGCGTGAAATCGCTAAACAGCGCATACTCCTTTCACACCACCCTCACATATCAGGAATCAGCGCTCGCCCTCGAGTCACTCAAAGATTTGAGTCACTTCCGATTTTGTTTTAACCCGCCTCTCTTCGACAAAAAATTCCAAAACCCTCACGAATCAATATCCAACCCTCTGAAAAAATCAATAGCTTGGAGCACATTCGTTCTAGAATTATTCTTCTACAAAGCATAGCATAGCATAGCTTAAATAGAAACACACAGACACACACTGTCCCTCTATGCGCACACGCGCATACACATGCACACACACGCACAGAGAGTCATATACACTAACACGCTAACACTAACACTAACACGCGCTCGTCCGACACTTCTTAACCAGTACCCGAGGGATGGACGCTAATCGCCGCGTTTTCGGATGCGATTGTTCATACCACGGAATGTTCAGTGGTTTATACCATAACGGGCACTGTCGGTATTATCACAGAATGTTCTGTGATATCAGTGCGTCGGATTACATCCACAGATTAAACGAAACCAGATTGTGCACTCGGCCTTAGAATAATAGAATCGTGAATGTGATGTGCTGTGATTGGGTGCCCGCTAAATGGCGTATCCAGTTACAATGAATAAATTTATTGTACACTTATATTTACAATAATATTTTTACTACACTGACCGATTTAATCTATAAACCACGAACGTTATTTACTGTTCATAAATGATAATAAATAACATTAGGATTTAAATCATTAGAAAATCATTGGGAAAAAAAGACTTTTAGATTCTAACATGTGGTAATACTAATTTGGTTATTATTCATAGCCCCCCCCCCAAAAAAAAAAAAAAAAAATAAAATAAAATTGTTTTCTTATGATTTTACTTTTTTTTGAAAAGTGATTCAACAAAAAAGTTGACAACTTTTCTTTTTCGCTTTCTACAATATTTGTATTTGCTAGTAACTCTATACACGAGTATTCTCATGCATCATATAACAATATGTGCCACCATAAAATTTCACCACTATATGCCTACGTTTCCGACAGAGAAGTTCGTTCGTATCCGACGTTTCTACAAGGTCTAGAAAACGCAGAGAGTACGGATGATAATCAATATTGAAATATATGCGTGTATACAGACTATTGATTATGCTTCTAAATGTAATCATAACAGAAATTCAAATCCGAAACATTATCATTAAAGCAAGAAAACGATAATAAGAGACGATATACTCTGCATAAAAAACGCATGTCAAGACATTCGTTTAGCCCGGTACTGATGAAGTGATTCATCCAATATCCGGTGAGTACCTATTGCCTACCCTCTAAACACAATTACGAATTTAAAAACACTTATATAGTGTCGAGGAGATTAAACGATCGGTTTGCGTAGTATGAATTTATCGGACAGATCGGAAATCGAGTTCGGATATGTCAGGTTACCTTTTGATTTGACAAATGTATAAATGACGTCTGTAAAAGACGGCGCGGCGGTTTTCATACTGTCCTACATCAATACGATTCTAGTGAAATATGGGAAAATGTTCTAACGTTGACGGCCATCATAATAAAGCATAGGTCGGGAGTGAACGAGAAGGGGTACGAAGGTCGCCCGACCATATACATTTTTTTCCCGCACGATTAAGACCTCGGACTGTGCGATTTTATCTCGCACAACACGTCTAGATGAGATATGTACAGGTAAACGGCTACATTTACCTTAAAAATATACTGTTATAATGCCATTTCCTTTGACAGCTTTGTACCTATATACTTCAGCGTGTCCTCGATGTTTCAACGCAGAAAAATAACTTTAGAAATATCATCTGGGAATTTTACAATATATTTTTCAAAAGAATTCACAAAAGGTCAACAATGAGACTGTGACCAATGCCAGTTTACTCTTTAACGTATCCAATACACTATAATAAGGCATTTTTTGTCAATTTCATCAAAGATACCCTATAAAACTACTGTGAAAGATCCACAAATATCATCAACCTTTGACCAATTTTAACGTATTCGGTAATATATATATGTCACATTAGTTGTGCGTATATTACAGTAGGTATATGTAACCCAAATTACACCATAGAATCACCAAAAGTAGCTCTAATAGACCTAAACTAGCGTCCAATGTGGATCAAATCTAACATACAAACGTTTGTTCCAGGATATCGGCTAGTATATACGGTGATTGATGGCATACAGATACACGTTGAGAAATTTTAGAAGTGAGGACGGTTCTGGTATATAGTCCTATATAATATGTGCCTACTTGTACATCACATCCTGCGACGAGAACGGGTCGTTTTAAACGGAATCCGAACTGGACACGGAAGATGACTCAGTGTGTCCACATCCCACTGTGGCCCATCCGTCTCAAACAATATGTGCAACGCAATCATATATTATAGAGTATTGTCTGCCCCGTGCATATACAATAAACCAACCGATGAGATTCACAATGTCTCGAATAGAGCTTTAAGTTGGCTCAGATCACTTGTAAAAATCAGATCACTTATAGCTATGCTATGCTAAGATTAAGGTACTCTGTACCAAGCGTTTGCTTTTAGACAGAGAGTCTGATGTTGAAGGATTTATGAGGTTAGTGGAGAGATTTTTCTAGAGTTTTAGGGGGGGGGGTTACGAATTTTTCTGGAGTTTACTGGAAGATCACTTATAGAAATACATTCTCTTATATATAGAAAAGCTATCGTTCTACCTAGATACGCATAATATACCCGATACGTAGGTAGGGCAATATATATATATATGATCGTAGTGAAATATGGAACAACGGTATAACGTCGACGGGTTGTATCACGAGGACCCCGCGAAGGATGCGTTGTTAAAGGGTCAGTCGACCGTATAGACTTTTCCGCACGACGAAGACGTCAGACAAGAGACGGTTTCCCCGTACACATACGGATGATGTCATTTCACTGCGTTCCTCCGTCCGGTCTATCCAAGAGATCTTATTATGATATACTCATCATACAGGTAAACAAACACGCAGCCGGTACGCATTGAGAGACATATAATATTATTTTATTATCATATATATATATATATATATACGAGTAAACATCGGTGGCGACCGATACGAAATCCGATAATAAATCCAAACTCTTTGACGTGTGCTTGTGTGCGGCAGACGTGTAGAGAATTATTATTATTATTATTATTATTATTATCATATGATTCATAAATAATATATACGCGCGTGTGATGTGTGCGCAGGTAAAGATAATACCACTCTATAATGTACTGCGGGGCCGTACGAAGAGAGAATATGGAAAGCCGTCGTCGTCGGGTTTCGTCAATTATTATCAGAAGAGATTACTATTATTTCCTATTTTTTTTATTTTTATTTTTTTACTTCATAATATTCGTTTTTTTTTTTTTTTCTTTCTTTCATTCTATACCGTGGCTCTCGTATACGACCGCGACGGCGGTAGCATAACATTAAAACCGGGTAAGTCACGAAACCAGCAGAAAGTCCAAGAATGATAATAATAATAAATGTGTGTGTGTATGTATATATATATATATAGATAAAATATTATATTCCTGCAGTACGACCAGTAGTGTACATTAGGTAAGTATATATTATATACGACGAGGTAAATGAGAAAACGTCGGCTTCGGCAGATATATTTAATAATATCTAGTCACGATGACAAAACGTTCGCATTTCGCTGCCACCGTTTTTCGCGTGTCCTCATTGCTAAGTCATTTCTACCCTATCTGATTTTGCGTTAAAACCTAAATTGCGCCAATGTTCTCTCGTAGTCTCGACGGCGGACCGTATTATTTCCGCTATTATTATATACGCCGCCGTGCACTTACGTTCTGGTAATAATAATTATTATTAGTAGTCGGCTCGGGTTCGCGTATATATCGTATACATTATATACCCAAGTATACGATTATAGACGTTGCGGAGATTGTCCGAATTCCACAAAAAATAAACGTTCCAGGCAAAAACTCATATAATATTATATAGTCGTAAAGTTAACCATATATAATATGGTCGATATGCTATCTTTCAACACTGTCTTATCATTTTAACTGAACTTTCCAAATTCGCCTCGAGGTCAAATCCGCTGGAGAAATGAATATTATACGATTCGTAAAAATAAAATCCTCAAGAAATCCGCAAGAAATCAAAAATGATATTCCGAGATAGCCCAGACTAGCTGACTTGTAAATAGTGTATGTTTTGTAACTTGGTCGACAAATATTTGACTCTATTGAGTGTTCTTTGCGAAATGAGTAGGATATAATATATGGTAGAAATGTACATTTTAGAGTTAATCAAGTTTTTCACGATATACTAGAGGTTGGGATGAAACAATTTTTGAAAAAAAAATCAAGCATGCGAACTCGGGAAAATAACGTTAAAGTTTAATAATTCGACAACTGTATATACATATTATTAATATATTATTTATATGCGGGTATATTTATCGTATATATGAGTCTGAGGTGGTCTCGTGGTCCTGTCACCACGTGTCAGTTCCGGTGTTTTACGATTTCAAAATATTTAACATACTTTATGAAAATGTATATTTTTCTTTATACGATCCGTGCATATTTTATGCGGCGGAACTGGTTTATCGAGGCTGGTAAACAATAATAAACGGATCAACTAAACGCACATTATATCTACTATATTATTATATATATATATATATATATACGCAGTATCTGCTTAGTGCCTCTACCTATAATATTATTATAAATTAAAATGCGTCGAATACAAATAATCGTTTTTCTATTAACGAAATTATTACTACGTTCGACGGGTGCTGGTTGCAGCTCTCGTACACACTCGTGTGGTGAGGAACCGTTTAAAAAATGAGATAAGTACGTTAAGCGTGCATATAGGTACTTAATGTTATTTTGTGTATTTTAAGACGAGGACTTCGCTCGAATAACCGAGATACAGTTAAGGGGACGCTACACTGATGATTTTCAGCTATAAAAACATGTTTACGCGAAACGGTTAAAACGGATTTAACTTAACGAGTGATTTTAGAGTTAAATACCTATTATCAAATCGATTGAGGGCAACGTTTTGCAGTGAATCTCATTTGGGATTTTTAATTTATTACTATAAAAAAGTTGTTAAAGCTTAAAAAGTAAAAATAATTAACTTTTTAAAACTACAATAGGTAACTTTTTTAAAATTAATAAATGAAAAAATTGAAATGATATTCACCGCAAAATGTTGTCCCTTATTGATTTGATAATAGGTGTTTTCACTGTAAAATTACTTTAAAAACATATTTTAACACTTTTGCGTAAATATGTTTTTTCAATAAATATCGTGATTACACAACAATAAAAGTGATAGAGCCAGAAGACCAATTTTAAATTACTTTTAAATTGTTGTATTTTTTATATTCCTAAACTTTTTTTAAAAAATGTCTGTACACAACCCCTTAAAAACGAGTGTGTAGCGTTCTCTTCAATGTTTCAATCTAACATTTTGACTAGAAATAAAATCATGTAAGAATCAAAAGATCCAAGTACCGATTATATCTCATAAAGCTCGATGATTGTTGAGTAAAATGCTCCATCCGTCATATTTTCATAGTTATCATATGCTATAATATTTTATAAACAATTTTATCAGACTTGAAATACATTATAATTCACTCTCTTAACATTTTCGTAGGCAATAATCAAGGATTAGTTGCACGTTTACTTTTACATTACTCTGAGAAAACATTGACAATTTAAAAATTTATAATTTACAAATTACTGTAAAGTATAAACCAAAAATTAAATATGTATTTAATAAAATGCATGTGCCAGTGGCGTCGAAGTAAAGGTCATTCGTATAAATTGCGCGCCTTACAAATATTTTCGGAAAAAACCCGCCAACCATCCATAAATTTGGTTGCAACCCGATTGAGCATAGAATATTTTAATTCTAAACGATATAAGATAAACATTTTTACACTGTACTTATATTGTGGACATTTAAAAAATGAAATTTCATAAAAAAATATTTTTTAAATATTCGTTTGGAATTTACGTCATTAAATTTTAATTTATTAAATTAATTAATAAATGATAAGAAAAACATTTACGTATAGTTTGTAAAAGATAAGAAAAATCGTGTTACACCGTTAAACTTCACCGGTTCAATTGAAAACTGACTAGAGATATCGTTCGGCGATACTAATGTGTGCGGGGTTGAATGCAGGTATACCTTTGGGCTGAGTGTGGTAGCTATTCCCATGGAAAATGGAAAATATACATTTATCGTGAGGTACCCCTAATTATTTTGGACTAAAGACAATTGATTTACACTGTGTATATGTAAAGTCTTTATATTATGCGTAGATTGGAAAAAATCTTAACTAATATTTCTAATGTACATTTTTACTTTGGCTAGACAAATTTGTGTGTGATGTTTAAAAAATATAATATATCTGATATACATAGTTTTGCATTATAACATTTACGACTTATTTATAACAAGACATCAAAAATTAATCCCGGAACAAAACGTATATTTTATATAATGTTATTAAAACCGGTTAATGGTGAACTCTAAAATCTCCAAAACCAACAAAATTCAAGTGTATCAACTCCGAGTCTTTCGCAAAATCCGAGCGCCTCACCTATACGTTTGTTTCCATCGAAATGCTCTACGAAGACACATTCCTCCATACCGTTAGTTCAACCCTGAAAAGTGAAAATTCACCCCGTCGTCTAAAATGGAAATGGTGTAGATACCTCTTAATTGAATCGGTTTACCCGCAGTCACCGAAGTTCCTGAATCGATGAAATGGCCAAATCTCCAAATATGCGAAGCGCTGCTAATTTTTATACTATACAATCGCAACATACGAGTATGCTTATTGTACGAATTTATCAGTACAGATTGTATATTATTCGAATGAAAGAAAACAACAATATATACCTCGTATATTATGTGTTTATACTATGCAGGTAAGATCCCCCGTGTACTCTCTCGAAGAACTCAGTGGAATCATTTACGTTACCTACTCCTCTGTGAAGTTTAAAGAAAAAAACGAATTTTCAAATTCGAAATAGCTTAAATTCATACCTATTAATTAAATTATCTGCGATAATGTGATGTTTATCTAATAATATAAAGGGTCAGGGAAATCAGCGGTGCTACATTTAGGTATAGTTTTGATTATATTTTATAGGAACGATATAATTTGGTAATTGGCAGTCGGGTGTAATCTATATTCCGCATCAATGTTGAACAGTACGGATAAAGAAAAATGAACCATTTTTTTTATTTTTTATATACATATATAAAACGAGTATAACTAAATGGTGAGATAACGAACGCGCGTGCGCGCGACACGTTTAATAATGCCGGACCGCGGTTTTACGTTTTAGGCGCGGAGAAAATAAATATGTATATATACTAATATACGTGTAGGTATACTGTATAATATATATATATAGGTCGTAACCGCTCTAATCGTATAATTTATGCATGGAATAAAAAAAAAAATACCCGAAACGATCATAATTTTTAATCGGCCATATATACGTATTATAATACCTATATGTATATAGTGTTTATACAAACGTGTATACGGTAATTACGTGTGTTTGACGGCGTATATTTTGTCGGTCGTATAGAAACATATCATATTAGACAGACGGACAGAGATAATATACGGCGAAAAGAGGAGAGGCCGAAAAGCAACAACAACAACAACGACGACGACGACGATTGATGATGATGATGATGGTGGGGGAGGAAGTGCATGAATAGTGAAATTCAATGTGGAAGGACCCCCTCGCGTGGCGAAAAAAAGCTTAGGTACATAAAAACAGAAAGTTGATAATCTTTTTTTTTTTTTTTTGCTTATTTATGGTTTGAAGAAATAATTTCGAGAAATTATTCGTATATTTAGTCGGTACCGGAAAATTTGATCAACTTTTTTTTCTCTGCTTATTTACGTTTTAAAGATGTATTTTCGAACCCCCCCCCCCCCCAATAAGTAGTTTCTTCGAGGGAACAACTACACCGGGCTCACTGAATGTACGCGATGGTGACGACGACGACGTGTTTCTGCCGCGCGGGAGGTCAAATTGTGGCAGGTGACCCCAAAAACCGGGCTTCCAGCCCATATAAATATTATACGCAGTCCGGTCGTGGGCGTGTGTGCACGAGCTCATTGATAACGAGTGCGTACGTATATATATATATATATATATATATGTATTATACCCATTCAACTATATACGCGGTACCTGGTACATATTATATATATATAGGTACATGTGGTATATAGGCACATAAGTACGGTATATACCGGGTATGTGTTACATAACATAATATATACATATGGCGGTATCCGCGGGTGTGTGTAAACGGCGGCGCGCGCGCGTATCCGTGTCTGGTAATTCCGGTTTTTCGCGGCGGTGGCAGCGCTATATAGACGGGATAGCTGGTATATACGTCATGATACGGTACATTTTCTCACGCACGCGCGCCACCGTCGGGCCAAAAGGGCGCGGCAAAATCCGCCGAAAAGAAACCCGTAAACATAAAAAAAAAAAAAAAAAAACACTTAATACGAAAAGAAATATTATGCAGACCAGCTATAATAATAATATAATAAATAGGTAGGTAGGTATAGCGTCTAGATTTATTTCCGCATTATTATTTTAAACGTTCCGCGACTTTTTTGTATTTTTCGTTTTCACCTCTTAAAACGTCCTGTATGTACCTATACATTACGTATGAATCGCTGATTTCAGAAAGGGGACACGTCCAACGTCCAATTTTTGGCAAAATGAGTTAGTAATTACGCCATTTTGTTCCAGAGGCATGTCAAATTACCCCATCATTCCTGAAAATTCAATTTGAGTGCAGAAAGGAGACATAACCAGGAAATAAAAATGGCTGCCGTGTACATACAAAAATAGTAAATCTGATCCAAACGTTAAAACTTTCTCTGCAGAGAGAAATTAGAAAACTTGTATACATTTTTCAAAATGTTGGGTGTATATGAATTCATTGTAAACAGTTTTTTGTGCCACCTGTAAAATTTGGTTTTCCGGACATGTCCCTTTTCTGAACTCGGCGATTCATATACCAAAGAAAACACAAAAGTTTACATAATCGATTGACTTGGATGGCCAGTCTCAATATTATCATTCACCCGGCTCTAGTTTGGCACCAGCTGTTAGAAGACGGAACCGACGGATTTCAGCAATAAGAACACGTTTACGCAAAACTGTTAAGTGAACCTCATTTCGGATTTTTAATTTATTACTTTTTAAAACTATAATAATTTTTATTTATTTTTAATTAATAAATATTTTAAAAATCGAAATGAGATATAGAATACCTACTTCAAAATGTTATCTTTTATTGATTTAATAATAGGTGTTTTTACTTTTAAATTACTTTAAATCCCTATTTTAACACTTTTGGGTAAATATGTATTTTTTAAAATAAATATCGTGATTTCACAACAATAAAAATCTGGTAGAAACACAGGACCATTTTTAAATTATTATATTTTTTTATATTTCTATAAAATTTTAAAATTGTCTTTGCACAACCCATTTTTTGTTCCCATGAGATATTTTATTCTTATTTGGGACTTTTTGTTCCAATGTGGATAATTTGTTCCTTTTTATATTTTCCACTGATAAAGCGCACAATTTGTTCCTTTTCGACAAAAATTTAAAAAGAACAAATTGTGCCTAAAAGGAATAAAACATCACACTTGGATTTTTTTTGTTCCCTTAAAACATTTTGTTCCTATATTAGGATAAATTGTGCCTTTTCGATGAAAATAAAAAGAAACAAATTGTGTCTAAATAAAGGAACAAAATATCACATTTGGATTTTTTTTTGGTCTCGTGAGACATTTTGTTCCCAACAAAATGCACATTTGGTTTTAAAACGTCTCACAAGAACAAAAAATCCAAGTGTGATATTTTATTCCTTTTTCATTTTTTTTTTTCAGAAAAGAACAATAATTATCCCATAAAAAAAAAAAAAAAAAAAAATCGGAACAAAAAAATCCCATTTCCGGTGCAGATATTATAGAGAGGATAATTTCGAGAAGCCGTCGATAATACTCCGCGGAAGTCGGGAAGAACCGAAAAACTTTTGTTTGGTAACTAAAAACATTTTTTAAGCGTTTTGAAGTAATTGCATGGGTTATTCATGTTTTACATTTTTTCAAAATTCCGTCATTTCAAATAGCAGTACGAAGACAAAAAAAAAAAATTACAGTATAATAATTTGCGAAATTCTCCGTCTAAGAGTAAGTAGGTACTCGGTACTCGTATTCGGCTCTGTAGGTACCAGTACTCTATACAGTACTATAAACGCGTACATAACATTATTATATATTATATATATAATATATATATATATATATATATATATATATATATAAATAGGAGAAGCTGTTCTCGTCTTATCCTTGTTGGTGTTTTCAATTACCTCCGTTCGCGCCGCTATGATTACAATATATATAACGTAATATTATACTATATATATATAGGATATTATGCGGAGCGCGTGTATATACGAACGGGAGGGCCACTGGGGGCGTTCGGAAAGCGCGTTATCCGTGACGAATTTCCCGCCATTGGTCAAAACAATGGTAGTTTGTTCTTGCGCAATGCACACCGTACGATCGCGCGTATATCTTTTATAATATTATTATATACCTACACAAATCGGATACTCGACGATAATACGATAGGTAATAATAATATAATTGTGTATTGGGGAGCCCAAGGTACGGATATATCGAAATGTGTGCGTGTGCGTGAATAATATAAAATAAAAGAAATATACACATATAGGTATAGGCATATACGTATTATATATAATGTATATTTTCGTGGCTTTCTATTCTATGTGCGGTTTGCTATTGTTCTAAAATAATAATAATAATAATAATATAATGTGCGTACGGATAACGGCCAGGAGAGAAAAAAAAAAAATGTATTCTAATTTCGATACCTCTTGCGCGCGCGATATGGCGGCGACGGTGCGTCTATATATTATAATCTATAATATGATATTAATATAAGTACTCCCACCGAGCGAGCGCGCGCGCATTATGCAGGTTGCGCAGGATAACGCGTGTGCGTATATATAAACGCGTTATCTGATTCGAAAAAAGTTTTAGAAAATGACGAGTTTCCGAACTTTTTCCCAAGTTCATTATGAGTTCCGTTTTAAAAGTTAACATGAAAATATCCACCAATTCTCCGACCTCGGTTGGCTCTTCCGAAAATCTTATTCGATTTTGATAATCCGCGACACGATAAATAACAAAATATAATATATTTTTAAATGTTATAATATTATCTAAATGTGCGTAATCTGTACCGGATACGGTTTACAAAGGAAAAATGCCATTTGCATAACTGTACGCGATTACCTATAATTAGTATCATTAGTCTTCTTCTTCGCCTTCGCCTTCTCTCCCGACTATTATTCCCAACTGGTCGGCGACCCTAGTCTTACACTTCCACTTAACTCCATCTCCCGCATCTTCTTTACTTACCCCCACCTTCTTCATATATCACTCATCGTCACATCATCCATCTCCTTTCCGATCTTCCTCTCCCCTATTTCCATCAACATACATTTCCTTTACTAATCTTTCTGCTTCTGTCTCTTCACTCCATAATGCATGCCCGAGCCATCTTAATTTATTCTCCCTCATTTGGTCAACTATTGAAGCTACTCCTATACTACATCTTATATACTCATTCCTTATTTTATCCTCTCTGGCTCTCTAGTCACTCCACTCGTCCACCTTAACATTCTCATCTCTGCTATACACTCATTTTCTGTTCTATATTCCTATTTACTGTCCAAAATTCTGTTCCGTACATCATTGCAAATCTCACCACTGTCTTGTAAAATTTACTTTTTAATCTAGTAGATATTCTTTCGTTACACAAAACATCAGACGCTTCTCTCCATTTTATCTATCCACACTTAATCCTGTGTTTTATATCCTCTTCGAAATCCCCATATTTCTGTACAATGGACCCTAAATACTTGAACCTGAAATCCTCAGTTTCTCCATACAGACTCCTCACTCTTGTTCTGGCCCCTTCATAGATGTCTTCAATAATGTCCACATACACGATACACCTTTGGTGATCCTTTCTTCATTAATGCCGCCCATTTTAAGATCTCCCTCGGAACCCTATCATAAGCTTTCTCTAGATAAATAAATACCATACACAATTTTCTTCTCCTTTCTCTGTACTTCTCTACAATCCGTCTTATACAAAAATATTGACTTCATTGTTGACCTCCCAGGATATGATAGTTAGTATCATTAGTACCTAATTGAAATATGGGAAAAATTCAAGTATTTCGGCATATTTCCACGTCTATACATTTCTTTTAAACGTATTTTTTGGCAATATTTTTTTAGAATAAAAGAAAATTTTCATTGTATGTAGGTACATTGTAAAGTAATATTATCTCAGACATATACAATTTATTGGTTATTACTTATTATTAATACTGAACTCACGTTAATAGATAACGAGATGAAATGTTGCTACTACTTTAAGCTCTAAAGAATCTATTTAGGTACCTATATTATATTTTATTTCGATTTTTAATAATTACCTATTTACATAATTTATGATTAAAATATATTATATAATGTATAATAATGCGTCAAAGTATTGTAATATTCAAAATGAACACGCATTTCATTATAAATTACGATTTAGAATTTAAAATTGGTGGCTTAAATTATCATCTCTATAGTATAATATAATACATAATATATTATTATTATAGGTAATTCACACAACACACGTATATATTATACGAATATAACTATATATGATAACAATAATAATAATGATATGTACACGGAGCTATTATAATATGCGTATATATATCGAAATAATAATCATAATAATAATAATAGCTGACGAAACCGAGGTCGAGAGTGTAAGCGAAGCGGTGGCGGCGATAAAAAGTAGGTTAATAATTCTCGATCCGTCGTGCATTCGACGACGATAGTCGTAACGGGAAATACGATCGATAGCGGTGGCGGCGGTAGCAATCGATCCATCAAACAGAATATATATATATTATTATTATAGTCTTATAAATATATTGTTACGTATAGTATGGGTAGGTAGTATATCGTTTTTTAAAAAGGTAGTATATCGTTCACGCGCAAGACACGATTCGGGCAATAATGGACCATTTTTTCGAGAATACTTACATCGGATGTCCACATTTTACAACAATTAGATAAATTTCGTTCAAATATGTAACATCTTCAAATCATAATTTATTATTATAGAAAATATAGATCATGAATTCAGAATAATTGTTGAAATAATAGATGCATAATGAAGTAGGTAAATAAAACAATGTTGTAGATGGAACTCGATTTGGATAAAAATCTGATGAATTGACAAATTGAATGACTGATTATGAGAAATAAAATCAATAAATATTTTTAGATAATATTGTGTTAATTATTTATTTTCCAATAGGTATAGGTACCTATATAATTATTAAAAATTTTTTTTCGAGGATATCCGCAGTGAGTAGACTCGTTGTCTGGACTTGACAGATTTGACTGGGTGCAGTTCTGCATATTTGGACCAGGAAAACATGCTTGAAAATGATAGAAGTTGCACCACGTTTTCGACGGTATTAATTAATTTATAATTACGACGTGCTAACATGTATGCTAGAAAAGCAATTTAAAACTCCAAAAATACGAATTTTTCTGTCTGCAGTTTAATATTAAAATAATATTATACATATGTGTATTCCCGTAAACATTTTGTTAGTGAATTCCTTCGCACGCGATGTCTGCAGCTAAATCGGTTGTGCGTGCTTTGTACGCTAGCTCGTGACAAAACTACGACTTCCGAATATTTTTAAACGTTCATTAACTACTATATTACTACCATAATTATTACTATATTGCTATACGTCTTGTATATATAAGTATTAACTATTATACATATATTTTATATGCTCGAAATAACAATGAACATGAGTTTGTGTTGAGGCGTGTCGAGCACATGTGTAATATATTACACTCGAAACGAGTCTATGCCGGCAACCTGTGATTATGTTGTTAAATAGTCGCAATTTTTATTATTATTATTTTTTTAATTCATTCGATTTTTACACTATAAATCCAGAGACCTCGAAAGTAGAGCGAACAATAATCAATAAATAATATACGCAGTAATATCTGTGAACGGTTTTCGGTCGGGGAATATCACATTATAATGTAACTACATAATCGAAATAGCCGAGATCGCCGTTATATCCGTTTTAATAATTAGTGCACCAGGATATAGGTTAGGTACGCCCCGTGGTTCGAATAAAATATTAAAACCAGAAAATAATTATAAAATACAGAAATTATAACTGATGTCATATACTAGAATAAAATATGAGAATTGCAAGTTTCTACTACCAGAATTGCAATAGAATAACTAAAATAACATACTTTTGAGTTTCGATTCTAAACAGCTTTACTGTGAATATAACTTTTTCAGTAAATTTATGGAAAGATAAACCAGTTACATAATATGTACGTTTTCAAAGTATTCATCATAATATATCAAATCCAAATCTATATATATACATACCTACATAATAGGTACCTATATATAGATATAGATAGGGATATATAGGGTAGTTTATGAAATATTGAATTTTTTAGTACCTCCTATACTCTTTCTGACCAAAATGATAATCAGTGAAGTATTTAGGGGGAGGAGGACTAGGAAGAAATTTCTCTGGGCTGTATTTTTTTTTTTGGCGGATAGCAAATATGATCTATAAACGACCCCTCTTTTTTCCATCGACTTTATGTGTAACTAAAATTATTTATGTGCAACATAAATACCCAGGGAGACGAAATCTCCTAAATACGCACGTGGAAAAAATAAAAAAATAAAAATACGTAATTGTATATTTTGCTCTCTCCACTCGTAATTACGCTCTTCACTTATTATAATATAATGTAGTACGCCTATAATACCTATACGGCGACCCAAGTATATAACTTATCATACCCCTCCCCCCCCCCCGTACTATCGCGAGAACAGAATACAATCGTATGATAGGTATGGTATAAGAGGTTTTATTTTTCAAACTATTTTTGATAAATCAACGAGACTACATAATATAATATATTATAATATACTAATATATACGTACGCACGTATACCTCGTATATATATATATATATATATATATATTACTCGGCGGCCGCGGCGACGATTGCGATCGGTCGAATCTAAATCTATTCCATCTACCGCTATTTTTTTCTCGATTTTATTATTTATTTATTTTTTTTTTTCCTATTTATATAATATACGATATGTATATGTATATATTTTATCATCGTTTTACACCTCGACCATTGCGACCGCGTACAGACCCCATTGTATTGTTGCCGATCGGTCCGCCCGTAAATCAACCGCACAAAATCGTTTCTTATTCGCCGACGCCGACACCTGTTGCCGGACCGTTGAATATGCAATGCTATGCAAAATCGCGTTAATGCGTACCAGGGGAGGGGAGGGGAGGGGTAAACACCTCCGACGGACCGGCGCAAAGTACCCATAATATCCGATTGTCCCGGCGACGACGACAAGTTTCCCCCCCCCCGAGAAGCGCGGCGGCGATATCACTCCTCGGCCGCGGGTCCTCTCCGAAGAATGCGTCGTATATTATATAGTCGTCGCCGTCGTGACGAGTCAATCGCCACGATAAATGACCGCGGCCCCGTCATCGATTACTCGCACGAGTATATAATATAATATATATATATACATACCTCGGCTGGTATATATTATTGTTTTTATTTATTCAAATCGACGTAATAATATAATGTGTAGGATACATATTTCATACTATTATATTCATAGATAATAAATATATGGATGGGCTACTCCTATATTGAATGTGCATGGGGGGGGGTTGCGGTCCGTTTTAAGGAAGAGAGAAATCACTATTAGAGTGTTTCTCTTTCTCGCATATGGGGTATATTTTAAGGTTATGTTCAACTAATTCGTAATGAAATCGTGAAGACATTATCTATGGTGATAACAGTTCTTTTCAAATATTGATGATTAATATAATAAATTTTATTTTTAAATATATTTATTATCCATGAATATAATATTAATTCCGAAGATATGGAATAAACAGTAACTTGATAATGGAAGAAAAAATAAGCTACCCCATATAATTCATATAAAATTACCAATGATAAGATGGCAATGTCCCATCCATATATTTATTATCTATGATTGATATTGTACCTATTGTACGCGTATAGTAAGTCGAGTTGAACTTTAGGATTCGCGAATGCCGAAAATTACTCGGCAGGCACATATTATATACCCGTATCAATGACGTACACAGAAATTTTCTATGGGGGAGGGGGGGCGATGAATATATTTTTTACAAAGTTTACTCTCAACCGCCTCGTACCATTACAGTTTACCAACTAACACTTATACAATAACATAAAATAGAACATGTTATAAATTATTATAACTTTATTAATTACAGTAAAATATCTATTACAAAAATATTATAAAGGCAAAAAATTCTAAAAAAAAAGATCAAGAGGAGTATCTATCTCCCATATTCCCCCCTTTGTACGCCACTAACCTATATTATACTAGATATATATTTATTTTTATCTATGTATATTTACACCGGACGGCAATTGACAAGAAATAACACACAAAGAGAATAACGCAGAGATAAGTGTGATGGTAGTTAAGAATAGATATTTTTACAAAAATAAATTAAAATTATCGATAAAAAGTAGCCAAGAGCTAAGTTGTAAGCTAAGGCACATTGTTGTTAGCACTGCGGAGTATCCTATGAAATGGATGATTATAACTGAGGGCTGTGGAACAGTGAGGAATGTAGAACTGAGCTTGGTTTCATGAGACAAAAGTAGGTACTTTGAACGGGATACGTGTGAGCAGCTTAGGAGTATCTAAAGTGCCCTTAAGGAAAGCAGATAAAAAGTTACTGTCTACTGCAGTTCGATGCGAAGAAAGAGAAGGAATATTGAACAAATTACGTAACTGTTCGTAATCATGGTTTGGTACATTAACTTTGAGTATATAAGCTGTAAAGCAGAGAAACCTATTTTGAACACGCTTTTATTTGTGCTTGTCTTTAGAAAGATAAGGATACCACACAACTACATCAAAATCTAGAATCAACCGGACAAGCACGAAGTATAGAGAACGAAGACAGTATAGTGAGGTAAAAACTTAGGACTTTGAGTACACGGGCTACCGTGAAATCGATGTGTTGAGAAAAAGAAAGAGAAGACGTAAAGTGGATACCAAGATCTTTTAAATGTGTAACGCAAGCAAGTGGAAAGCCATCGATGGAATACGCTCTATTAGAGGGAATACGTGACCTAGAAAAGGTAATTGAATAACATTTGTCTAGATGTAAAGAAAGGCCCAAACGAGTGTCCCAGGGCTAGAATAAATTTAGCTCATCTTGCAGAACAGAAGAATCAAGCGAAGATTCAATCTTTAGAAATATTTTAATATCATCAGTGAAATGTAATAATTTTGCCATTTTAAGATGATGAGATAGGAAATTGATAAAAGGGAGAACAGTAAGGGAATAAGATGTCACCTTGAAGCACCTGAAGAAACTTCAATTACACGAGAAGCAACACCAGCTACTTTTACATACTGTTTTCTGAATGAAATGTATGACCATAATCCATCCAAGTAAAGAATAGTCAATACCAAGAAACTCTAGTTCATTGATGAGGATTGAGTGATTAACAGTGCAGAATGCCTTATTAAAATCAGTTATGATGACATCTAATATCTAATTGGTGGCTAGATTCAAGAGTTTCATAGATATAATAGAGGAAAGAGACACCACTGATGTCAGTAGATTTATCATGCCTGAATCCATGCTGCTCATCGGAAAAACATGATTAAAGCTACGTTATAAGTGCTGATAAACGATGGACTCAAAAACTTTGACAATATGCACTATTATGGATATGGGTCTATAGTTAGCGACATCAGATAAATTACCTGTTTTTAATATAGGTGTCACAAAACATATTTTCCAAATACTAGGAAATGTGCTATCATCTAAGCACCATCTAAATAGGAAGAATAACGGGAAATAAAAAGATATACGGCATTTATAAAGGAAGCGTGCAGAAATGGAATCAGGATCTATAGAAGTTTTGTTGCTCAGGGCCGAAAGTGACAGGAGAATATCAGATGGAGAAGAAACAGTTAGAAGGAAGATTAAAAGGCAACCTAGGTGGGCTAGAAAACTAGGGTTGAGACGGGGAAGATGAACTAAAAACAGAAGAAAAATGATCAGAGAACAAGTTTGTCGATTTCAAATGACTATGAGTTGAGATGTTACCAAGATCCATGAAACGGGAATTTAAAATTTTGTTTTAGATCTTAAATTAGTTTTATATCTTATTTTAGATATTAACCTATTTTTAAATATGAAATTAATTAATTTAATTAAAATCGATTTGATAGGCAATTTTTGTTTAATATGTTTTTTGATTTGATATTCCTAATAGAATATTTGTAAATCACAATTTCAATTTTATTTATATAACCATCATCGCAAAAGTACTAACTGCGTTTGTAATTCTGCAGTTTGTTTTGGGACCAGAGCCGTATTTTGGAAGGGGGCAATGGGGATAATTTCCCCCCGAGTGGCTAAATTTTAAAAGAGCATCCGTTACTTTTAGGCATTGGTGGCTCTAGCATTTTATTTTGGAGGGTATAATCACTATAACCACTAAGTACTTTCAGGGGGGCCGTCACGAAGAAACTATACCGACAAACGACAAAATACATCTTTGATAACATAAATAAGCAAAAAATAGTTATCAACTTTTTATCAAAAAATTATACATATTTTTAGGAATTTGGGGGGGAGGTATAGCCTCTGGGTCCTCCGTTCTCTGACCTTTTTTTTTTTTTTTGCTTATTTTCTCTTTTTGAAAGTGATTTTTTATAAGCCTCGAAAAACTTTACGCCAACCATTGGGGGGGGGGGGGCGTCAAACAATTGTTGGCCTAAGTGCGGTAATTTTCTAAATACGGTCCTGTTTCGGATCTCAGGTGGGGTTTACTGTTTAGTTTAACGTATAACCAATTAATAAATATAATAAAATGTAGTGTCGTTATGTATTTACATTATTTTAAAATTTCGTTCATTATAATACTATATTCTGATCAATAAACCATTTTGAGAAAATTTTCGTTCTAAAAAGTTTTAAAGTGGTACCTACCTATACTCATATACGTTGGAATGTCGGAATACTTCGTATGAATTGGCCACACTATGTACAATATACAGCCATTTATGATTTTCAGTCATTATAGTAAATTATTATATACGAGTATGGTTTGCGAAATAGAACTAAAGCGTATATTCGTTTGTCCGAGGACTGAGGAGGATATTTCGCTATATTCGGGCTTTTTTTTTATACAGATTTGATTGTTGGACGTGGTTAATAACTATAATATATACATACCGTATTTTAAAACGGCAAATTCCGGATGCGAGAAAAATTCAGATGGGCGTGACAAGCTAGAAAAATGAATAACGTTACTGAGGATTGAGCCATGAACCGCAAACGTTAATTTCACTCGCAAATTTATAATGAAGCACGTTTCGGCCCTTTTTTCTTGTTTTGCGGGTTCTTTTGCGGTCAGTCGAAGTATTATGATAAACATACGGCTGCAGATTATGACGATCCAACAGGGAATGAGTACGTGAAATTCAGATCAAATTCACAGATACATAAGAAAAAATGCAATTCTTATAATACTCGTATATAAAATAAAAGATAAAATGTAGTTTTGTGAATCTCAATTTTGAGACGAATCTATTGTAGAATATATATTTTGGATTTTTTTCAGTCAAGTTTTTTTAAATATACTCCTCTGAATGTCACCACGTACAGTGTGTACGTTGCCACATACGTGCAATTAAAATCATGTTTGCAGATATCTACATACAGTTGCGATTTGTTTGATAAGCTAAATACTGTGCACTCACAAAAACTAAAAAAGTATATGTGACTGAGGAGGAGAATAAAATATGTCTTCCGATTAAAAACTTCTTAGCGTATAAAATAAACGTTTGATAAGACATCATGTCGATTATATATGTTAATTATTTCTTTGTATAATTTGGTTCACCTGTAGAGATTCTAACCCAATCAGAGCACGTTATTTGGAAATCATAATATATGTTCTACCCCGATGTGCACTATTTGGTTAATGATAACCACGGATGCGAATGGTTGTATGTATACGTGGGACATACCCACACACATATATAGATATATTATATAGGTACGACTATATTATTATCATTTCAGTCCGCCGACATTGTTTCCCGCCATCGTTATCGGCTTCAGATTGACGTCACACGCAACGGTCTTGGAAAGAGATTTATCGTACGCGGGTAGAGAGACCTCACACACGACAAGCAGCCGCGCTACAATACTTCCGCGACGGTCTCCTCCATATCGATGTGGGTCATCGGATGCCCAAACGCCGCCTTATTATGTACGCTATATAATGTAATAATATATTATTATTATATATGTACATGGGTACCACGACACCAGAGGTTCGTCCGACCGAACGACAAATTTTTTACGTTAAGCTATCAATATATAGTAGGTATATATATATATATATCCAAAGAAACGCTTTTTACCGTACGAAGACGATGACACGAGAATTTGTAATTTTTTCAGATCAATCGAGTCCTCTATTAACCATTGCGGTCGTGAAGTTAGCCATAATATAATAATATATAGCCTATTCGAGTAGGTATAGAGAAATAATTACATACCTTCGACGAGTGACGTGAGCAGCGTTACGTTGGCGGCCTTTCTTCGGCCGGCCGGCAGGTTCAAACCGATCTTTTCGAGTTTTTCGCGCAACAGACGACCGCCGTTTTTCGATTTCGCCCTAGAAACAAACGGATAATGTTAATGTAATGCGATCACAGTAGGCATATATATATATATTTTATGGACATACACACGAAATGTATTCGAATACGTTCTCGTACAATTCTCACGAGATTAAAATAAATCTATATAATATAATTCATTCATAATACGAATATCAATGAATACAAAAAAAAAAAAAAACAAACCAGTCGAATTTCCTATTCCGTTCCATTCAAGCGGTATTGCAACTGAATATTTATGACTACTGCTTACCGTTACGAAAAAAAAACATTACGATATTACGAAAACACGTGTTGTTGGCGTCATTCATTATTAAAACACTAAACGTTTTTTTTTATATATATTTTTTAAATGTCTTATCATGCTATATACAATTATATTGACGAGTTTATTTAATAATACTCATATAGTAGGTATATGCGAATTTTTTTTCCATTGGATGATTTCCATGTCTTCGCTCACACTTATATACGGGTTGTGATTTAAGATTTTGAAAACCGTGATAACATCGTTTAAACAGAATCGTATATGCAAATAATAAACGTTATTATCGTCCAGTAGGATCTCTATATTACATTATTGTTGAACTACGGGGGACAACTACTTGGCTGCAACAGGCGGCCGCCGCCTCACGTGCTGCACTTTTCGAGATTATTAGTATTTGACCTCATCAGATTTTTGGTTGCTGCAGCTATTCCTCCACTATATAGATATAGTCGTGTATTATAATACGATCATTATTATTATTGTTATTATTTTTATTGCGTATTTTCTTCTCGTCTTGACACGCATGACCGAGAGGACAATGATGATGGTATCGGATGGGCCCAACTAGATGGACTATTAATGTATAAAATTATGTATAGGTATACATGTATATGTATAGGCGTAAAATGATTAAAAAAACTCAACAAGTGTCATTAAAACTGATATAAAGGACTTTACGATTCACAAAATTTGTTTACTGCGAACATAAAAACACGTTAAATGACTTTTTTGGGTGTACCCGAACTCATGTTTTTTAAGTGGTTACTGGGCGCACAAAACAAGAGTTTTCTGACCGCGTGGATAAAGCATAACGGCCATTCTCGTGACCGTATAGTGTAGAAAGCTCCTTATTTCCTGCACTGTCGTTTGGAATGTGTATTTAAAGCCGATCATAAATTAGTTGACTCCGAAGAATTTATTGCGTTTAATAAAAAAAAAAATGTTGTTTATTATTGAAATAATAATAAAAAATAAAAAATTAAACGAACATTAAATGGGAAAAACAACCTAATATATATGCTCTCCGTGACGATAGATTTGCACTTGTGAAAATATACGCACACGTGTATATATATAGGTATATATGCAATATCAAATACGCATTAAGTATATTTATATACGCCAATGGTTTGTATCCCTTCACCCAGGGGGTCACTGCGCTCGTAAAATATAATACATTTTAATTTTCAGCGTTTTTTTTTTATTTATTTTTTATTATAATTGATTATCTCAGACGCAAACAGTTGTTTTAACGGTTTAAAAATGAGTTGCTCACGTCACAGACACACGGCCAACAATATTTCTACAGGAGATATATTATAACGTTTTACGCGGCCATCTAACAATCGTGGAGAAAATTTGTGAGATAATTTGGTTGTTTTCACTTTTTGCCCAATCTCGCACATATTATATTGTACACAAAACGCACGCACGTCGCACACACGGTAGTCGAAGATTGTTCGGTCACGTTTTATTTTATTTTTGCGTGCGTATAGTAGGTAGGTACCTACATACATTATCGAGTTCGTTACAAAACAAAATAAAAAAAAAACTCTTGGAGATTTTCGAAACAAAAAAAAAAAAAAAAAAAAACTGAAATAAAAAATCACTACAATATTAAGTATTTACTATTTAATACCTTCTAAGCACACCGCCCAACAGTGAGGCGTTTAGACATTCCGGTGGCGATAGCCTGCGCTGGACTTCGCCGACGGTTACTTTGTACTTTGACGTGGAGCTGAGCAACGACAGACGTCCGGGTACGCTGCAAAACACATCCGAAGGGGTTGTGGACATACCTGTAAACAATAATGTTATTGATATATATGCGTCATATTGCTGAAAACGTAAAATTTTGTCGGTCGACCCATTTTTTTAGATTTGAGATTTGTTTGGGACCGACGCAATACTGCATATTTTATGGAATTATTACTGATACATTATTATAAAGTAGATAATCGCATTCAATAAAACGATTCTGAGCGGAGGATTCGATGTAATATATAATATGATTTAAAAAAAAAAATTAGGTAACCATGACAATTTGTATTTTTTTTTATTTTGCCTATATTTATAAAATATTTCCGTCATAAAAGATAGTTTTTCTTTACGTTTCAGGAAACTATAGGAAAAATCGTAAAATAACTTTTACAATGTATCAACTATATATAGAACAAAAATGATTTTTACTCCAAAACTCCTATTCGACTCCTAAAGAGACAAAAAAAAAAAACAAGGAACATTTGGTCAATATTTCTGTTAGAGGTATACCGATATAATAATAGTACACATTGAAATAATCGATATACATATATTGCAAATATGGATGACGGTCGGGCGACCGACTCGGTCCACTCAAACGAAAACCCGCCTCTATTCGACGTCTCAGGTTCACACATACAGCGTGAATTCGAAGGGTGAGTGATTATTGTGTTTTTTTTCCACCATACTCAACAATAGAACTTAAAAAAATGAAATTTCGCTAACACGAATATAACAGATGTTCGCGTACGCCCCCCCGTCAAGTCATACGGCACACCCCAAATTAGCCGTATGCATATACTTGCGCCACCCGAGGGGTACCTTGTTTTTCTGGGCTGTTCCCGGTGGACGCCCCGAAAAACATATAATATTATATACTTATACCTAATATGACAATAGAGGTGTGAAAACGCAGTGGGAAGCGGATATTAAAAAAAAAACCTAACCTAACCTAAAAATACGTTATTATTCAGAAATTATATACATTATCGGAAGTGTCATGAGTATTATAATTATTATTGCATGACGACAATAATACGTAAGTACTTACTATAAGTATTTAGTATAACTGCCTACCTATATATATATATATATATATATACGAATATATATTTGTATTGTTTGTTATTCGGAATATCGAGACATCGTCTACGACTCCAATAGTATTGAAACATTGTTTTATCTACATACTTTTGTGTGAGTAATCTTTTTTTTCATTTTTTTTTTTACCATAAAAGAAAAAGAAAAATTTTAATTTATCGAATTTTGTTATAACTAGAGTACGAGTGAAACATTTATATAAATAACTGAAGAGTGAGTTTCTACTCCGATTTCTAACTAAAAAAATAACCTATATATGGTATTTCGCAACACTGATCAACTTTAAATGTTAAAAAACATTATATTTCTTGGAATTATATTAAAATTACAATATTAATACTATATTATGTTATTCGAATATATTGTAGTCGTTTAAAATTTCGCCCGTCCCTAAAATTTGTCACTGGGAGCAAATGATCATTTTGAATAGTTTGATGCGGCTCCCCTCGAGGAATATTTGTCTCTACCCAGGGCGCGATACTTATAGTATATTATATACACGGTAACTGGTAACGGGTGAGTATAAACACGTATATATACTGCAATATAACGACCGTCTTCTGGTCGGGAAATGATGCTTTGAATTTCCGCCGTCATTACTATTCATAATATTTCGAATTTTCGGTAAACGTGATTATTCGGAATTCTGCGGCGGCGGCTCCCCCTCTGCACTCGGCGGAGTCGTCGCACCGGAATCTGGAGCTTCATTAGAGGGGTGAAAAAATCACTCATAAACGTAACGAGCACGAAATCACGTTCGACACAACCCCTTTTCCCATTTATTGGACGAACTTTCGTCGTGTATTTCATTTTTTTTTTTTTTCGAAATTTTATTATTATCTTTTTTTTTTTTTCTACTATATAAAGTCGTCTGCCACAACGATATTGGATTAGTGGAAGTGAAAATCGAGTCGTTAAGTCGCGCACGCTTGGTCTTCGCCAGTCTCCCTATCTGCCGCTGCAGCAGCGTCCCGGTACACTGCCCCGGGGGGACTGGTTGCAAAATAAATAAAATGTAACCGTTCGACCGGAACACGTGCGCTAAAATATTATATAATTAGATATACGATTCGCGTGTTTAATGAAATAATTATTATCCGAATGGGTTTATTAGGCTCGAAAATCGCGTATGTTCCGGGGAGAACGGCAAAGCACCTGGGAACCCAAGCCCGGGGGCGCGCGCGAGAGGACCCTCGAAATTTCACCGTCAGCGGGACGTCTGCCTTTTTTTTTTATTTTATTGGCCCCGCCGGTCGGCCAATCACTGGCAAAATTGAAGCGGACGACTCTTCTATCGGATGAGCGAAAAACTAACATAATATATTATGTACCGCGTATTATCCGAGTGTATGAGCAATACAAAGTCTCGTCAAAAGTTATTAATTATTACATATTTATTCGGCGAAAATAAATAATAGGTACATCGAAACGACGACGCATTGCACTGAACACGATGATTCATAGCGATAAAATATAATCGAAAAATATAACTTAATCTCTGCGCAAAGAAAACGCGCGAACTGTTACGCCCACGCACTTTCACTATACGCACACCAAACCGGTAAACGGGTCGAAAATTTTTTTGTTAAAAAGTACCATAGATTAAATAAAACCAGAATGCCACACGCTATATTATTCACATAGTAATACACGTAGTTGGTCGTTGATATTTGTCATTTTATAACGTAATCGAATATTGTTCTTGACTCACGGTGTAGTGTAGTGACGGGAGAGAGAAACATTTTTTTCCCCTTCATAACTCTAGAATATAGGTAAAAACAACACCACCGTTTACAGACACAGATTTACTGTATGGATATAATTATATAAAGAAATGCCAATCAAAATTCATTTGTCCGTAAAAGTAAGATGGGCGTAATAATATGTACCCAATACGTACATTATCATTTTAACGTGTAATATAACATTATTGTAATAAACTATTATTCATGTTCTTGAGGAAACATTCTAATTATTATACGTTGCACATTTTGAACATTTTGAGATTCTGTGACTAAAGCGAGGGATCTATCGGGTTTTGTAAATACTATTTATTGGAAATGGTTTAACTTTTCGCATTCGCCTTTGGCTTCTCTTTAACTCTTGTGTATACAATTTAATATAGAAAACCTATATACATGTATATATATTAGACAATCATATCACATATAGACGTAGACGCGTATTATAACATCCTCGAAATTATGCAAATAAATCGCTGAAATATAATACGAACATTTTGTACTCGAGGCATGTAACATGCAGAATGCGCGTAAACTCACATACTTAACCAGTAAATCGGCCAATTATTTGCGTTTGTGCCGTTTGAATATAATATCGAGTCATATTATATAGAAATTTAATAGGTACACAATTATTTTCAGAAGCAAGCACATATATGGCGTACTATATAATATGTATGTATTATTAAATATAGGTAGGTATAGATTATTATTGGTACTTACGTTTCAGTAGCGGCAAGTCGTTCATAAACGAATTGCTGTCGTCCACGTTGTGTTCCTGTTGGAAAAACGAGAAGAAAAAACATTAAAAATATATTCATAACATACATTAATATATTGTATATAATATATATATATATATGTGTGTGTGTGTGTGTATGTACACAATATTATAATTTACCCAATATAATTACACGTTTGCTCATGTTACATCATATTATGCGCGTATATATTATACTAATATAAAGAACAGGCTACCTACTGCAACAGGTCGTATAAAATATTAATATAACGCGAAGATCATCCGGTATCATTATAATACCACGTGAGATAGATTATTATATTATTGTTATTATTATTATTAGGTAATATTATAAAATTTTAAAGACTGGATTTGATTAAGTCTTAAAATACAAAGAACGAGATATGTTTGCTAGCATTGAAAATGTAACAACACATCATATTATATTATATATATATATGCACCTATTGTACCTAAATATTTATACTTTTATTTGGAAATAGTACATATTATTGTGTAGATGCGATGCACACGATATTACCAGAACGGATTTGAATCAAAGTTTTCATTGAAAAAAAAAAACCGTTAATTTTTATCGTTAAAATGATAAAATTTTCATTAGTATCATTTATTAATTGTTTTACAAATGAATAACACAATCGGCAATACGATTGATAAGAATACACATTTGAATGTGAAAACTAAAATAATTTATTTACGCATTGAATACCTATATACATAATGTAATGGTATGGACTTTTTCCGAAAATATATTCTGGCCACGCACGTGTTTTCAAACCCCACAAGACTAGTAAGTAATAACATCGCAATAAATATTTTTGATTGTTTTTTTTTTTTCAACTATTGACAAGTATATTAAAATATTATAATATGCATTTTGTTTTAGAAAATATACATGGAATATCATATTTTATAATTTGCATTTATTTTCAAACGACGACGACAACAACAACAACAGCAACAACAACATAATATGTAAGCGTGTAACAAACATTCAGATAATATAATGCATTTGTATGCAAAATACTACAATTTTCTGATATTGGTACCTATATTGGCTACAACCTATATACAAGTACGTTAATTCGTCGTGAACGATTGGTCGTCGGTAAAAATCGAGTTTGCACAAATATATTATAGTATCGTTAATAAATAAGACGTAAAAAATATATAATGAAAATCCGGTCCGTTTAATTATTATTGTATTATAATAATATTATACTACGTCGTTGTGGACGGACATCATCGGAATGGTCTGGACGGCGTAATGGGTGGGTATGGTAACCGCGTAGGTACGTAATATTATTTTTATCATAATATACCTACCGAAATATTAATAGGAGGGTAGTCGATGGTGTAATAGATAATCACTGTTTTAATCTCGGCCGGCGATAAATTCGAACGCAAAAGGCATACTATACTTTAAAAAACAACCGAAAAACGAGCATTTCGGATTTATTATTATGAATAGGTATACATATACGCGCGTGTGTTCGATACCACCTACAGCTGGTATATAATATAATATAATGTATATTATTTTTAAATATTATTTCGGGGGGGACGTAACGAGTTATGGGCGAACTCGATTAAAAAAAAAAAAATATATATTAAAACCTTAACCGTCGTATCTCGGGAGCCGTCCAAAGCACTCGTCATGCCGTCGTCTTCTATATTATAATGTATAATATACACACACACACACACGTGTAAATACATTACGTACGTTTATATACGTATATTATTATTATTATTATATCGTCGTGTGCATATAAGAGTGCTTGTGTAGTATGGTGTGCAGTGGTAGTAAATAATAATAAATAATATTATGTACATATTGTGGAACGTCGGAGGTTTTCGTAGAGAGGAGTGTCCGGTAAAATCTATCAAAAAGTACATCGGTCTTATATGTATTGAGACTGCAGCATGCGGCGACCGGCCCATAATATACGCCAATAATAAAAAAAAATAATAATTGATATCGTACGTGTTCAATTAAATGCCAATAAAACTACTACACGGCTACTATACGCATAATAATAATAATAATAATAATAATAATAATAATAATAATAATAATAATAATAATAATTGATAATATGACTACCTATATATAGGTGTTTTATTTTATTTCATTATTGAATGACGACGGTGTACGAGGAGCACGTTAAGTCCCAAATTTCGGGCTCAAAATACGATTTTTTTTTTTTTTTTTTTGGAAAGAAAATCGTGAAAAAATAATCATGTTTTCATCTGCGGCGGCGTATTATTATTCGTATCGGAACATTATTAGTTTAGTGTTTAGACACTGGACCGTGAAGCGTGCGATGGGCAATAAAACAAGGTTTCTAATAGAACGTAGGCAGATCGTGAAGATTAAACATTTTTTTAAGTGGGTCGTACTTGTAAAACGTTTGGAAATCTCTGCCGTACATAATATATCGATTACGGATAAAGTTAAATATATGATAGATACGAGTAAAACGTATGTCACAAATTTCAGTAGTCAATTTCAGTAGGTAATAATATTATTATTATTCAGTATAGGATGACAAGAGCCATGATGTAGAGCCAAAGTCTTTTAATTTTTCAAATCATTTTAGTATTTCAGTATTTGTTTAGATTAATTTTTGACTGGTATTAAAATTGAATAGGGTTTAAAATCAATCATAGAACAATATGTTTTTTTTATCATTACATTTTTCTTATTAATGGACTTGCAAAATATGTTTACAGCTTTAAATGCGAGTCTTAAAAATATTTATATAATGGTCAATAAAAAAAATAAATTGCCTACTATTATAACAATTTTGAACAAATTGTATTTAGAACCCTTTCTAAGTTTACTATACAATGATCAGGTACATATCTACGTATATACGGTGAGTTATCACTCGGTGAAAATTCCTTTGTATTTTAATAAACTGCCGGTGCCGGTTATATTGTTTGTGTAATTAAAATCCATCGGATCGTCGTTACGATCGCGTTTCAATAAATATTTATCTCATCAATCATTCGTCGGACTAACCATATATAAAATAAACCTAGTTGTATATAATTATATGAAGTTTTCTATACGAGTTGGGTAAATATTGCGATCACCGTTGTGTTCCTATAATATAATCCATATAGAAGGAGGTGTATTCGGTATTGAAATAATGAAGTATACTATAAATGAAAAAACGAGGAGAATTTTCATACCCCCATCGATGGGGCCTTACACTCCGTGTATGTATTTAAACACAACCAGTAATCAACCCATAACGACCGGTTCAACCCTCTCTCCCGTTAGGCGTGATTTTGGACACCCGTGGTGCTACAGCCCCATGCGCAACCGGTACTAAAAGTTACTAGATCTTAGTAGCACGACTATAACGAGTAATATTTTATTTTATTATAGGTACAATACGTAGGTAGCCTAATGTACAACAGTGTTTGAATATATTATGAAAATTAATAGAAACCCGACGAGGAAATTATCCTTATTAAGTAGTTAACATCGTCTTAATTATATATAGGCTGATTACTATTACCTGCAGCATATATAGGTAATAATCGACCGCATATTTTAGCACAAAGAACGGATATGAAAGTCTGGAATATAAAAATCCGGCGAAAATGTTCTGGAGAGTTAATAGCTCCATCAATTATAAAACATATTAAATCAGACTAGATCCTTCAATCGGCAATACAGAGGAGACCAAGGCCAAGTATTTTTGTATTGTATATAGGAGAATAATCGTGGAGAAAACGATCAATTTTTAAGATATAAAAGTAGCAAAATTTAGAAATGTTCACGGCATTTGTTCAATTTTATTTTTATCACACGAAATGTACCAATCTCACAATAATCGGACAAGCATAAATATAGCAAGATGTACAAGATGAGCACAAGGTTATAGTTGGATAAATTATTTGCAATTTTAACTAAAAAAAAAAAAAAAAACGGAAAAGGGCTGGTCTATCACATAAGAACTTTTGGTATATTATAATATATGTACTACGTATATATTATATCGTACTTATAAATTGTAAAAAAATAAAATAAATGATTTACCTGAGCTTCTTCTACCACACTGGACAGGGCGTTATGCAAGACCAGCGAGTCTTCGAGACCAGGATGAGATTGAACGAGTACGTCGCCTCGTCCGCGAACTCCGCCGACGCCCGAACCATACTCGCCGCCCCGGGAACGGCCGCTTTCGTACGGGAAAGACGGATGCATGTTACCCTGAAAGTTAAAATATAAATATGTATTATATTGTCCTAAAACGCTATACATGTTGATATTTTGCAAAATTTTAACGCACGAAATAATAATAATATAATATAGGTATATAAAAATATAATTGATATTTTATATGAAAAACTTTGCAGTAAAAATAAAAAGTTAATTTTATTATTTTACTATAATTACAAATGCGTTTTCAATTTTAATTTTATAATAAATTATTTTATATTATATTTTTTTGTGTGTGATTCCAAAAACCGTATATTTTATAATATAACATTTTCTAAACCAGTATTTGTTACCCGAATACTCGATAATATTATTTTACTGCTATCACGTTTATTTTATTTTCATTTTTTTTTTTTTTTTTTAAATTGGCTTGGATTTTATATAACTATCTATGCTCAAAATTGCTATCAAGAAAATAAATCGAATAATCAAACACAAAAACGAACTTAATTTTCAAATAATTGAGGTAGGTAGAGTCAAGATATAATAGGTACATAGACGAGGAACGTCTAAACCCGACGACGATCCCGAGTCTACATCTCGGTTTTTTTAAATTATATTTTTTAGTATTTTACATATTATATGGTGGTTATTGCGGTACGTGTGTGGTCACGTGATCACGTCGTTGTTATGACTTATGAACAACTTAAATTTGCGAATGACGTTTAAATCTGCAGTTTACGGTTACCCGACACATTCGACAAGTGACCCGACCGTAAAGTATAATATATATCAGTTTATGTTATATAATATTATAAATAAGTATAGATACCTAGTTATTATTTGTTTTTATGGATGGATATTTATGAGTTAGATCATTAATGTTATTTTACGAGTGTGCGAAAATGTACCTACTTACAAATTACAATGTATACAGGTAATATACTATTGCCAACTGAACACTATTACATAACTTAAAAAGTCTATTTTTTTATAATTTAAAAATTAAATGATTTTTTTTACTAAATGTTGTTTATCATGTTAATATTTAGTTATTTATTTATGTTATTTTAAAACGAAACGGGTGTTCTACTACAGTGGTTAATATGAAGTTTTACCATTTTTTTTTTCAATAGGTGAATACCGTTATCGAGTCGAAATTATATTGAAAATTTGAATTTTATAATGCAAGTAAATCGTTTGTGAATTGGATGAATTGAATAATGGTTGATATTCTGGTTCTGAAAATATACAAAAAAAAAACATCCCTCATGGTCTATTTTATTTCAAAAATAAGGGCAAGTCATCGTGTATTATTTGATTGATTTTTTGGATTAAAATCTTTATTAATCGTACGTATATTTTCATGTATTCGTTTCTTGGCTCTTGCGGTTGTACGATTTTCTCTTTTATACAGGCTTACGACATCATAAACGGATCGGCGGGCTGAAGTTTGACCACATAGGTATATATAAAACAAACTGTTCTATTCCGTACAATATATATATGGGATATAGGTACTCGTATAATAATATAACGTACCTATAGGAATAAAATATAAAATAGTAATTTATTGCGTTTACGCGTGTCATAATAATAGTTGAGCAAAACGCATATTTATTATTAATATACGGTATATTTTTTTTTTTTTTTCCAAGAGAGAGTATATCGACCACCGATCATTCGAATTTGATTAATCGTCATCGCGCGGTAATATGTATATAGCTATATACCTGCCTATATAGACGTCGAAATTAGTGTTTTATTTCGCTTATTTTTTTTTTTTTTTCGGTTAGTTATAATTACGGGTCTTGTAACCAGATATGGGAGAGGTTTTCGATATTATATATTATTGTATATCCACACCGCGCTCTCGTTAAGGATCGTTCCACGTTTGCGTGGTAACCTAGATACACCGAGTCTTAAAAAAAAAATAAAATCAAAAAAATCTGCACACTGTTTTGTATCGATATCGTCCCATACAATATATCGATGATAATAATTATTGTTATTAGCGTGTACGTATGTGCGCCCCGAACGGATCCGGTCCCATTTATATTATACCAAGCCCAAATCGGTCGTGGTAACTGGTAAGTATACATTATAAGTCTTTAAACAACGTCCGATCGTCTGTGGCTGCAAACAACTTATAATATGTACATAGGTAGTATATATTTACACGATATATTGTAGTTACGACTACATTCCGTAAACGTGACGGAAGGGCACCCGTCGGAAACCGATCGCCCGAGAAAGTATTTATTTTTATTATTATTATTATTTTTTTTTTTTGGAAATATATTGATTTATTTTGTTCTTCTCCTCGCTATAAGTAGGTATACATTTTTGTTTATGTCTGGTATATGACATGTGTGTGTACGATTTTATAAAATAATATAATATATGAGTTATCATTATTGTTATATTATAATAGAATCAACTTGTAAAACAGGACAATAAAAAATCTCAGTTATAATCAGAGTTAATCAGGACAATAACGACATAAAGTTGAGAAAAAAATTTCAATTTTAAAACAACAAAAAATAAACGGATAAAAAGGACGTGACAGAAAAGTCAGGATTTTTTTCAATTAAACATAGGTACCTATATTTATGCAATTTGATATATTTTAAGAATGCACCTATTATTATTGTATATTAACCACAAATAAATTAATTTCAAAAATTAACCCACGAGTGTGTAACATTTTTATTTCCTGTGTAATCATAACCCAAAATAAAACATTGGTATATCGTAATGGTACCATACTGCCACTCAAGTATTATTACAGGGTCGTAATGGAACTGAAAGTACTCTTAAACAAAAAAAAAAAATGTATTGAAACTTCGCGTATTTCGTAGTAACCCGTGCTGATAAATATAATTACTATTTTACATTTTGTTGAGTTATTTCGTGATACGTTACATATGATTTGTGAAATAACGTACTTTTTAAAGTGAATATTTCAATACTTTATTAGCGGACGAGATTATAGTATAAAAGTAAGCTTTTCAATCAATTTAACCACCCAGTCATATTTTTTCGCTGGTCATATCGTGTCGTTTATATTTATAAAAAAAATCGTATGCGAAGTATCAAATGATGCTAGCGCGTTCATTTTAGCATCAATTTTTTATTATTATCCGGGTTCCTATTCAACACGAGTTCTCCACTTACCATTATTTTTTAATTCAAACACCGATTTAAGACACGATTTTCACCTTAAACTATATATATATATATATATATAGGTACCTAATATTTAATAGTTGGATTACGTTTTTTATTTCCACTAACAAATTATAATAATATACATTATATGCAAGAGTTCCGAGAAAAATGCACGATAAATTGATGTACTAAACGACAAAAAAAAAAAAACATTAATATCTTTTACCAGAGAGGACTCTTGGATTCGTTAGAGTATGATTTTCTCAACCAGTTTCCGAAACTATAAAACTAGAACAGTATAATGTTATTATTATACGTAGTAGGTTTGACTGGGTAATGCGTACGTATATATGCGTTTATATAGCGCATCAATCATTCGCACTTGGGAGAGAGATATAATGATATAATGGTGTGTGTGTATGTGAGGTGTATAGATAAAAATCAAAGGATACCAATATAATATATATTTATGTACGGAATCGAAGGCGATATTTATTGAGCGATAAAAAATGCGTCAGATCGAATAATACGTAATTTTACGATTATCGTGACACCGTGGTAGTATAGGTATACAAGCTATACCATACCTATAAGGTTAAGTATAATATAGATAACTCAAAACCGTATTATTATACCTAATAATTAAGTAAAAGCTTTACCAAGGAGTTTATTTACTAAACGACATTCGGTAAACGATATTATTATAATAAATCCGACGATATAATAATTATAAAGGAAAATAATATACAGAGTGATTATTTTAACGTGTTCGCCTCATCAATTTTTGTGTTTATGAATAGTCATTTTAAATTCAATTATTTATGAAGTCAATGTATATTAGTAGGTACCTATATATTGTGTATTACATACATATATTTACAAAAAAATATTATTTTTTATCTCGCAGATTTTTAATTTTAATTTTGTTTTAGTATAAACCTAATTTTTTAACTTTTTAAATTTTGTCTCAGAATATTTTTCTGAAATGTTTAGCATGTCAAAGGAACGAGAAATAATGTATTTTATTTATATTTTAGCTCTCCTGCTCTTTTAAAGTTTATAGTTTCAACGCTAAAAAAGAATGCATTTTTCGTTAAAAATTCGATTTTTATACATAGACATTTTTCGGGAAAATATTCTTTGTAGAAATATGAAATTAAATAATATTCAATACTCTGTATGTACACGATTTTTCATTAGGGTGTAACTCAGATCGTTTCTGAGTTCTAACGTATATGGAGGAAGTTATAACCCGTACGGTGTACACGGAACCAGCTCTTACGTGTATAGTACGTAAATCATTAATGTAGAGATTAAAGGTACCAGCTATAGTTATTTTTTTCGATATCGAACACGACTCAATGGGATCGAATATAGTTTTAATTATAATTTATAGTAAACAAGTGAGTTGTCGATTGTATCTTATAACCGGATACCGGATTTATGTGCTAACAATGAATTTTTATAGTATGACTTTCAAACTCATTTCATACAATATTATACGTGTTATGAAAATCTAATCTTATGAAATAAAATTTTAATCGTAAATCATAAATTTACAAAAATGTACGATTTATCAAGAAATCAAATTAAACAAATTAAGTGATATAAATAAATAATTTTGTTAAGAAATAGATTTAATATATTTCACGATTCGGTAATTATAAATCATAATAGAATATCTAGCAAACATATACATTTCCTATAGTCTTAATTTTGTACACATTTCTAGGATGGAAAATTAATACTTTTGATCCAAATTACCACTCCCAGTTTTATGTCATCATTTGGGTAAAATATTATTACTTAATTATTATTTAGGTGCCTACTTATTAGTGTCAGAATAATGACATTCAAACAAGATACTGCAAGGATATACATGTGTAATATTATATTATCATATGAAGACATATAGTTAAAAAACATAATAATTTATAAAATATATATCATTAAACTGCACGTATAAATCTGTCATAATAATATCATGTTCGACATAACGGTATTTAAAAGAAAAATGTATTATTTATTATATTAACGTATAAGTATGATTTTTTACTTCGCTATAGTTCTCAGTAATATTAATACTATATTAAATGTAAGAAGTTTATTTTATATAGTATATTATTCTGCACTACGTTAGGTTAATAATATTAGCCTATATCAGCTATATATGTCAAAAGGATACAGTTATACATTTTAAGTATTATGGTGAGATTGGGTATATATAAAAAATGAATGGATGAGAGGTTAAGATACAATATTGTTGTTTTAAACGTCTATAATACGTATATGAACATTGGGGGGATATCTTACGTAGTATCTATTTGAATATGGTTTAAATTTGGTTTTTTAACCGGTACGCCTGTGCCCCATAGCTATACAGTATAACTACACACACACATATATATTATAGGAACACGTTGCTAAAAAGCCTATAAATATTTAATTTGTTTTTTATGTTAAGTCTTAGGCGTTTCAGGAGGAGATTTATACAAGAGTTTAGTATAGTTCTCTCACGTTTTTATGGTTTTGCATTTAGTTTCAACATGGGGGAGCCGGGAAGCCCGGCTGGTTTAAGGTAAGCCACCTAGGTATTTGACTTATTTTTCTTTTTTTCAATCGTTATATAAATATTTAATTTAAACTTGGTTTTTTATTTTATAATGTTATGAAATTAAAATTTGAGTGTTGAAACGCAGTATATTAATGAACTGCAATCATATCGTATATTGTAAAGATATTATTCCATCTTATACTCATTTAAAGGTACTTAAATGTTAATATGTGTTAGCTGTGTAGGCTCATATACTGTTGAAACTGAGTATGATATGAAATAATAACATTTTTCCGATAATCTATTAACTCACCATCGTTCTTGTTTTTGTCTTGGGTTCATCGTCGTCGTCGTTATTATTGAAATATTACCGAGTGAAGTTTTAATAGTTTGAGAATTTCTGTATATAATAATAATATTATAATATATAGAACAATGTAAACCGTCTGCGATGGTGTGTGTATATAATAATAATAATAATAATAATAATAATAAAATAATTACGATAATAATAATATAAGCGAACAACGTTATCATGAGCGTTTCGTTTTCTCCTCCCCTCCCCCTCGAGAGACGGAAATTTTATATTAAAACATCTCGTAAAAATTTGAATTTTTCGACATTCCGAAATCTCAGTTTTAGCCGTCCGCGTGTACGATGTATACATAATATCGTATATTATTATTATATTAACATCGTAACGATATCGTGGATCGCACCGTATAATATTAATAATAATAATAATCGTTTTTATAATTTTATATACCCTCGTCGTTTTTCCGACAGAGAACTGACATAATTAAAACGCTCGGAATTCCACGTACGTAGGAATTCTCGTCGAAGTCGCCTTAGTTGGATATAATAATAATAATAATAATAATATTATAATTCACCCAGACTCAACTATACTCAATAGCGATCATATAATGAACGGGGGTGGGGGGGGGGTGGACGCATTTCTCGTTCGGGCCTTTGAAAAATGTTTCTGGCGTGTGAATATTGTAACATAAATCGAAATCTTAGGTTAGATGAACATTTGAAAGATTATAAACAGATAAATGTCGTAACATGGATCTAAATTTTGTTACACTGATAAATCGACGCACGCCTAGAACGATCGTATACATTACGTACATTACATATTATACACGACCATTCTTATTCCCTGAAATAAACTAGAAGTGTTATTACTCATAATCTTCCACCTGTGGAATTTTTGATACAAAATTTATAAAACCCTTCAGATTCTTACAATATCTCTTCACGTGATTAATTTTTTAATGATTTCAGTGAACGCTGAATTTCATTCTCTCGCTGGACAGGACATATATTTATAAAATGGTCTTATTAATCTACTAACGGGAAATATTTTATAGGATTAGCAGCAACGTATACTTATGTGAAGTATTCTGATTCAAAACTGCAGTGTATGTTGTTAAATCTTAGGTGGAGTCGGTGTAGTGGGGTAGAACGAAATATGCGATGAGTATTTTGATTGCAATACGTCCCCTCGAAGATAATATTGATTAGCATATTCTATATACACAGTATATATGTTTAATATTTTCTCTCTCTTAATAGGTTCTTCATTACATTATAAATGTAATTCTTTCGTAAGTCACCCATATCCTTTTCTTCCCATATGTATTAAAATTTGTGGCATGGTTCTAATCTATATAGTTTTCTTCGTTCAATTTGGTTTTCTACATTATCCACAATAATTGTCTTCGGATGATTATTAAGACATATTTTATCTCTTCTGGAAATGGGTTTTAATAATTGTCTTTTTCTTGTATCGTATTTGGTGTGTTTTCGTTGAATTATTTTCCATGAAATCCTTGTGCCAAATACTTTCAATGTCCACTTCTTTACTGCAACCATTGTCCTAGCTGGTATCACATCCAAATAGCAATGGCCAGTGCTAAGAAACATCAGTGAAGGGATGGTGCCAGTGTTAATTTTTTTGTTTATTGACTTGAGGTCATTAACTTTTTTTCATTCATTTGCTTTCTTGCCGGGCGATCTAAGGACTCTTTAATAATTTCCCCGAAAAAATTAACAAGAAAATTGGCTGTGCACGGTGATTTTCCGACTAATTGCCGACTGGACTTGAATTTGTGGGGGACTGGGGTGACATCCGGTGTAAATCCAATGTATCCTCCAAGGCCTCTAATGCACTCTATACATATATAGACTTTCATCAATTTTTTACGGTTTGTGGCCAGTGATTATTTTTTAGTTTGGAAAGGTTGCGCAATTTCGTGCACGTCTGCAACAACTAAACTTAACAAGAAGTTAACGTTTCGTACTTTTGTAATCAAGCCCGGATAGGGTCCCGGCGAGTTACCGACTCGGTATTTGGGCCAATCGAGTACCCAACGTGTAGTGGAAAACATAAGAGCACGCAAGTAGCATTTTATGTAGGTTGGCGATATTCGGTATTCTCCACGGTGTGCATTGAACGACGTTTCGTGAAAGGGTTGAAAACCGTTTTTGGACGGACGGCCGGTGGATATACAATCCAAATATGACGTATATCCGCGCAGACCGAACAGTCACTGTGGGCGTTTCGACTTTTAATAATAACGCCATAGTTTCTATAGAGTAAAAATAGTGACTATAATAATAATAATAATAATAATTGATGACAAAAAATGTGGCCGAGTTTCAAGCACGGGGATTGACGGTGGATCTAAACGGATAATAATATACCTATATGTCGAGCCGCGAAAACAACAAAAAAAAAAAAATAAATAAAAAAACCCCCGAGAATCGTCATTTTCGAAGACTCGTTCTCACACGTAAGCATTATAGGTTTGTTTTCGTCGGGTAATTAAAAAAAAAAAAAAAAAAAAAAAAAAAACGACCGGCCGGCCACACGTCACGCGACGCCCACTTTTCACGATGAAAGTGGTCGAATCGATTTCCTCGGGCTCCATTAACGGGGCTGCCGTGTGCGCAAGTGCAATGTGTGTGCCTATATAATATATAATAGAGAGGAGTATAATATTAATTACCAATGTGTATAGTATAATATACGTGTCGTTTCTCTCCGTCTCTCTCTCTCTCTCGTTAAAAAACGAAAAATACTTTGGACGATTTCACGCGTATATTATATTATATACCTACTTTATTATTATTATTATTATTACTTAAATATTTTATACATAAAATAAGTATAGCGTAGATTAGAGGCTCGCGCCCGTTTTAATTAACTCCCGTCCGTGTTACGGGCGCACGCGGACAATAATAATAGAGGTCGAGTCTTCGGGATATATACATATTATAACAGAGGTCCGTTCGTCGTCGACTACCGCTCGCCGCCGCCCTCGACAGCACACGCGCCGACCGGTAGTTCCACCGGGTAATGGATACGTCGTCGTCGTCGTCGTCGTCGTCGTGGTCGTCGCCGCGCGCAGTGGCGTATTATTTCAAACGCACCGTTTTTTTTTTACCTTGCTAACAACCCTCGTGTTTATTTTCCGATTTATCGATGATTACAGAGAAAAAAAAATTTGGCTGTTTTACCATATTATAGATTCCACACGTTTGAAGCGATGAGAAAAAAAAAAAATTGAAATTCAGAAAACCATTCTGCGAACACGTGCTAAATTCCCGGGTCCTAAGCGTATTTCAAATAATACATTCTAAAACAATTTGTTCGATGTACACTATTAAGTATACCTACTTACATTAGGTATATATTATAGAGCTGCAGCAGGTATATATATAGAAACCACCGAAAACTCACAAAATATTGATATTGGCAACCAACTATATATACAACGAAATGGACATATACGGACAAACGTTATATAGGAATAATATTCTTCGAGTGAATGTTTTCAGGATTCCCCGTTTTACACATCTCCCTATGGTAACTATACTATACGAATAACAACATTTAAGGAAAAATCAACAATGTTCCGTGTAACTCTATATGACGACGTATCGCGATTAGACTCGAGGGAAGTATACTGGGACGCAGACCGAAAAAAACATCGTTGATAATATTAACAATGTAATATTGTCAATGGTTAACAGTGTTTAAGTTGTTGTCTAGCATAATATCTTGTTTAGTTGATCATATACTTTGTAAAAACAATGTAACATATTATCAATTTGATAACTTATATTGTTAGTGTAAATTATACATTGTTGATAATATTATTATCAAATTAATAATATTACCGTGTAAACATTTATAATAATTATTATCATTTCTGCAATAGTATTAATATTATATAGATAATATTATTGGTGACTAGCGTCTGCTGATAATAATGTACGAACGTTTTAACCGCCATTCAGCCATTGTGCATGTGTTTACCGAAAACAAGTTGCCGTTTAATGGGTTTGTGTTTATCGTTTTGCTGTCTACGTATTTGCTGTTGGCTGTCTTAAGGTTTAAGCCATAGACAGCTATAATTATATCAAGAATTTAAAGGTAAAACAAAAATATGTTTTGTTACATTTGTAAAGTTTTTGACAATATTATTCTCAATTTAATAATAAAATGTTGTTGGCTCTATATCAACAAGATTATTGTCAATTTAGTTATTTTTCTTATCAATATGATTATAATATTTTTTGATAATATTATTTTCAATTTAATAATAAAATGTTGTTGGCTCTATATCAACAAGATTATTGTCAATTTATAACATCTATTTTAATTAATACGATTGTGGTTTTTCTTTCAGTGCACGTTGACCAGACGCGAAACGCGCAGGAAGTGTACGGTAAGTATATATTGTGAATTGCCTTTTCTGCAGTATATGATAATAAATGTTATATTAAATTATAGATAATAATGATTTTCAATAAGTGGCTTGTATGACGGCGGTCAGTGAAAATGCGTGTTAAACGTTAAATGAGATGATCGATTCTTATTGTAGCGATTACGCTCGTTAGACGGACGGCGGGGGAGTTGAGAATATAATATACAGAAACTGAAAAAACGAGAGATGACATCTGTGGTAACGGATCTTGTAGAACGAGATAGAGGACATTGAAATTGATTTGATAAAAATGCAACGGTGTGCGGATCCCATCCAGGGATGTAGACAATGTTTCCTTTCATTGCCCAACCGTTTCATCCTCCGGTAAGGGTCCCCGTGTGAGAACATATTTTACATTACATACATCAACATCACAGGTAATATCAGTTTTTTTTTTTTTTTTTTTTACCTATTTAATCATATGTCGTAATAGTTAATAATGCTTTTATAATTACCATTCATTTAAAACACAAAAATATAGGTAAAACTGCAATTAATGTAAAATGTTGAAAATAAATAAATAATGATAATTTAACTGTTGACTTAAAAAGTGGAAAACCGGTTCCGTTGCGTCCTGTTATAGGTATAACGCATAAAATTATAATTAATATTATAAAATTATTAAAATCACAACTCTGGTAAGTTTTTCAAACATCCCTATAGTAATTTAAAATTATACATTTATAGCAATGCCACTGTAATGTTGCACGTGAAACGTTCGATATTTTATCAGTCTTATATTTCATGTGCATTATCTATCCGTTATGTATAATGCGCATATAATCATCTTTTGCACGTTCTTTGTGGACGTACTTTCTACAGCGTTTGATCAACGTTGTATTTAAGGAATATGTTAACGTTTAAATGCAGTACACATTATATAATATCATTAAATTGTTTCTAGAAATAACGGTAACAACGACGTACTGTAAAAGTCATTAGATTGTTTTTTTTTCTCTTTTTATGAATGCAATGTTTCGTATCACGCCGAAAAATATTAAAAAGTTTTAGGAAACAATTTTCGCACACCGGGTCGTTAGTTGCTCGATTTTCATAATTCCGGATGTAGGTACACTAGGCCGAAAGAGGGCAAAATTCTGTTTTCTAACAAACGCAATGCGACTAAATTATCACAATGCTCTTATTTCTGGAGACATTTTTACGGTCGCTCGGAAGGCGGCAAACATTTAAAGGGTTTCTGTTTTGTTTTTGTTTTCGGAAACTTTTGTCTACTTGATGTACACGAGTGTTGACGCGACCAATTGTATTTTATATATTATATTTATGCAGATGAAATTATACATGCATCGACTATTGCAAATTTCGGTTCCTGAATGTTTTCATTTGCATTCTTTGTTTAAACGAGAAGCTTATGATTTGTTTCTATTTTACATTTGTCGCCAGTTTATGAATTAAGGAAAAATATAAATAAAGTTTTTTATGGAACGGTTAGAACGGTTAGGTTTCTGGTTGAAATCACAATAAATTAAATGTAAGAAAATTTTGCAAAAAACATGCTATTTCCCGATCGTTAGATAGTTCTTTATAGTACAGGTATTCATTTCTTTGATAATATACATAAAATTCCAAACGAAGCAATAGGAATGTATTGATTTAATAATTATATTTGTATTTAATTTGTCTGTATAGAGTGCTCGAAATATTTATACATTGAAAATGGAACACAAATTGTATTTTAAACTGTCCACTTTTGGAAGCCAATAACTATAGCAATACAGAGAATTATAACAATGGAAATATATACCTATATACATTTTAGTTTTACAAATTCAAATTTTAATCATATTTGTGTTTATCACGCAGCTATCAATATAATCCTCAGTTACCGAAGTCATTGCGAATAATAGTTGAACCCAACATAAATGCATAAAATACATTTATTTTGTGTGTCAAAAATATAAAAAAAATATTATAGTATTATTAAAATAATACTACAGTTGTCAATTTGATGTCCAAATTTTCACGATTGTCGAAAATGTTTATAAGCAAAAATAGGCGGTAATATGGTAACGAGTCAAAATGAGGTTGGTAAATTATTTCGTTTCATCAGCGTTTATCCGATAAAGTCGGAGTTTTAAAAACAAACTACCCACATAGCATTTTGAAAATGATAATATTTTCAAAATATTTTTAGATGATTACAAGAAAATATTTAAAAATAAATATTGTGTAAATATTTTATGATGATTAACGGAAAATATTCCAAAAGTAATCTTTTTCAAATATTTTCAAAACATTTGTTTATGATTACAAGAAAATATTTCAGAATAAATATTGTGTAAATATTTTATAGTGATTAACGGAAAATATTCTAAAAGTAATCTTTTGCAAATGTTTTCTAAATATTTGTTGATCATTACAAACAAATATTTTAGCAAAATATTGTGTAAATATTTTATTATGATTACCGGGAAATATAGGTAGGTACCAATAATGTAATCTTATGTAAATATTTTTAAGATATATCTGTTAAAAATGTCTGTAAAAATATTTTCGAGATAGTTATATAATCCGTGTTTGGAAAAAAACGACGTTCAGTTCATATTTAATACAACTGTGAACGAATCGTTTTTTTTAATAGAACGTGAACGTGAACGCGTTTTTAAATAAACGATTTTGTGATTTTATTACTGGAATTCCCAAGCAGATGGTCGGGCGCGGAAATGTTTATATAATTATTATCTTGACAAAATGTATTTCACGCGCTGATACGGGTTTTGCAAGACTTGTTACCACTACGGTCACACGTGCATTTCCCGCAACGATCGTTTTCGCTATTTGCGTATAGTGTTTTCAGCTTTTGGCCTTTATCGAGTACCTATAGGCTATAATACTTGTAGGTATACATTTAATTTAAATGGTACATGGAATAAATTCTCCAGTATTCGGCAAATACGATTCGTACAGGTAAATTATCTATTTTATTTATTATTTAAATTGTCTAATATTATAGGTACTAATGATTTTATTATAATTATAGGTACAGTTATTTTAAAATTGTAAACGCTACTGAACTAGCATACTTTACATATCGGTGTGTGCAGTGATTTATTAAGTAAATTGGCAATTATAATTAATACGATTCATATTTATAGTTTAGAATAGGTGCCTATGCAGGGCTGTAGTAGTAAAAAAAATAAAGGAAAAGGGTATCCGGTATATGCACGGTTTATACCATTATATGCCCCCACACTACAATTATATCATACCTATAGGCCAGTGGTGACATATTTATTTATGTACCTATGTATATTTT
>JAIPRL010001625.1:66124-77354 GCA_025469235.1 Pemphigus obesinymphae
TTATCAATATGATTATAATATTTTTTGATAATATTATTTTCAATTTAATAATAAAATGTTGTTGGCTCTATATCAACAAGATTATTGTCAATTTAACATATATTTTAATTAATATGATTGTGGTTTTCCTTTCAGTGCAGTAGGGAAATAAGGTGTCTACACTTATGTACTTGTACAAATCTAAAATCAAGGTTTTTCATCCAGACTATTTATTTAGGAATTAGGTCGTAACTTATAAGTATACGGGTATACAGTATAGGTATATTTGGTATATTATGTTATATATTCATTTGGCGGTTTTGGTTGGGTTCAGTATGGGGTTTCGTTTGACCGGTAAAATCGATGGAATTATGTGATTAATTGAGAATGTGATCATTTAAAAAAAAAAAAAAAAATGGAGAAGTACATAATTTTCTTTTCTATATTAATGAGCCATCAAATATAATTAAAAACGTATTTAATGTAAAAATAAATGTATAAGAATTTAAAATACCATGTATACAATATATGAATATATTGATGTTAATTTTTAAAATACATTTATCATTATTGAAATTCTATTTTTTGTATAATTGAATTGATTTCTACTCTAAAAAATATTGCTCTGAAAAATTCCACCTGGAAAGATGTAGGTATGCTTCGGGCAATAGTATCCTCTTTACTCCCTCTAATACGACTGCACTGTAGGTTTATACATAATAACCTAGGTAATACACTTTTAATACATAACCGAAAGAAATGTGCATATAAAATATGTTATGAAATTTAATTTTTAAAGAAAACAAAGACCGGTTTTATTTATAATCAACAAAACTACATTATAATATATATATAAAAAAAAAGATAAAAACTCTAAAATAGATACCTAAACAAGTACAACGGTATGTGTATAATTAAAATGTTTAAAAAAAAAAAACCGTAATTATGGATACTTTCCGAAATGTGTGGAAACATATATTTATACTATTACTCGAATATATTTTACATTGTCTAAAAATGTGTACGAAAATAACTTGAAAAGTCATAAAATATAAAATGTAAAGGTATTTGGATATACCTATTTTATGTATGGGATATACCTAATCTATAAGGTATATAACATAAATATTTTCGTGTTTTTATTTACAACGACGTGGAATGCATTTTTCATACGCCCGTGTAGGCATACTACTCCTATGCATATCATGTCATATTATATTATGCGATAAACGAGAGAAAAAAAAAAAAACGATGAAAATCCATAATAGTATATAAATCCAATCCCTAATTATAATAATAAACGATCTATGACGCTCGTTATAATAACGCCTCAAAGCCGCAATAGTAATCATTTACGAGGGACTCGAGATCATTGCTATTTATTAATATTTACATATCGTCTTATTAGCATAGATTAAATACGCCTAGATAGGCAACACGCATGCTTAAGTTCGTAAATATACGAGTATTACGTATTGTATTGGATTTCAAATATATTATATACGAGACTACCTAATGTATAATACCTAACTGTATACGTTCCAAGACATAATATTAATACTTTTAATTTCGAAAAAGAGCTGGCAGTCTTCCCGCGTTCGTTTGTTTATTTGTATAAGTAGGTAGGTATAATATTTTAATTTATCCGATAACTATCGTTACCTATGTTATTTTCTCGTGATAAACCGACCGAAATTAAATCTAAAAAATGATCGGCCGAAAAATGTTTGGACAAGTTTGCGGTTATATTACGTTAAATTTTAATGGCAGTAGAAATCGTTTTAAATTATTAAAATTTTAAAACGCATACCAATACACCCATCACAGATAAGCGATAATAGTTTTCAGATTTGTTTTTGTAAAAAAAATAATTTGTATTAAATAAAAAATACGTAACATGCATAATATATCAATATATCGGATATCCGTTAAAGCAATCAATCGATTCGGACCGCATTTACACATTTTTTTTTCTTTAAATGTAAATAAATTTCAATAATAATTATTATTAGTGACAAAATATAAACGAGTTTAATTGATACGGCCAGTTATCATCAAAACCAGCTAGTCGAATGGATTCTATAGTCACAATATTACTAGTAAATCAAAAACACTATTATTTAGGGGGACCACTTGCGATTTCTAAGGGGTTCTGTATAGGCAATGATTAAGAAAAATAAATTATCTAAAAATTTTGTAATATTTAAATACATTTTAAAATTAATCTAAAAATAGCTTTGTACCTCTTTTTATTGTTGTGCAATCACGATATTTCCACCTAAAAGACCAATTATAAACGGGATAAAATTTTGGAACTTTGGAAGTCGGATTTAAAATCTGAAAACAGATTTAAATTTTGTCAGCCTGTCTTCTAAAAGACGTTCGAGGCATTTTTCTTTATTATTGCAGATAAAAATAAAATTAACGTTATATAGTATTTACTTATTTATATACATTTTTATAGTCAGTTCTGTAGATAAAGAGTAAAATAATTTATTTTCAACAAATTTGAGTATTAGTATTACTTATTGCCTATTGGGTATTACTTATTATTACGTTAAAAAAAAAAAGCCTATTTTGACTGTTTATCATTAAATCGCAAATTAGATTAACGAAAAACGTAATATTCACATAGATGTCTTTATTATTTATGAATATTCACAAATTAAGGGCTGTAGTGTTAAGGTTTGGTTTTAACATTATACAGTATGGCATACATGTATATTGTGATATGTATATATGGTAATAAATTGGCGGAATTCTATGATCACCAAATATTATCAACAAAAATACCGGTAATGGTCATTGGTAATTTTAATTTTTAATTCATAACTTTTGTTCAATATTGAGGTATTAAACAAATAACAATACCTACATTAAAAATAAATAGTTCTATAATCACTGCGGTCTGCAAGTCTGCCTGCGATATTGGGATATTGAATTTGAATTTCGAATATAATTTTTTTAACTTATGGTAGAAAAGCTAGGTGGGGGGGATGGAGTTGTCCCTGCCCTGCCACCTTGTGGGCGCCCGTGAACGACCACGTATATTGAACCGAAAATCGAATAAAATATAGATTTTGAAAAAATATTTATTTAAGTAATATTATACTAAGTAGTTGAAATTGCTATATTAAATCTATTTGTTCGAATGAGAAATAAATAAATAGTTTATACAAATTACAAGACTGTACCGAACTATTAATCATATTGCGCGCGCCTATATACCCTATTATGATATTATAATGCGACCAGATAACAGCGAAACAGGACCTGTTGCGTGCCAATCTCGCAAGCACTCTACAGGTATAGTTTTCACGCTGCCGCACCGCTGTTGCGGTCGCACAAAGCTCGTATAACGACCATATAACGTAGGCATACACATATGCACACACGATATATCACCACCCAACGTAGGTATTATATTATTATATGACCTTACATGACGAACTCCGACCCAACGTGTGATCCCGAATGTGACAAGCATATACGTAAAATCGAGAGTCCGATCCAATTAATCGTTATCGATAGCTTTACATTTCGAAAAGGAAAAGAACCGTCCGTCATACTCGCGCGTACCTCTATACGGTTTGATTTGTTCTCTCGTTTAAACGACTTTTTGCACTTTTTTTTTTTCTTTTTTTTTTTTTTAGAAAATTTTATGGGTCAAAGTCGCGATCACGGGGGCCGACCAGGTCACGTTTCACCGTGGAGACAAGATAACATGTATACACATATACAATAATATATACATATTATGCACATATAGCCTGATATACAATATATATATTTTATATTACGGACGTACGTAATAATATGTGCGAAACGAAATGATAATAAATACTTCCCGGGGAAAGATAATATACGATAATATACGATATCCAGGGCGTGGTCAAGGGATGGCGTGTTAAAGTCGTTTGTCAGGTATATTATAGGTATATACCGGGTGGTACACCGTATACCACTACCGCGCGCGGGTCGTCGTCATCGAAACGCTTATAAAATATAATAAAATAAAATGTTACACGAGTATAATAATTATCGTTAAACGCGTATACGCGTGAATAATTTATACGACATTGCACGCGCGCGTGAGTATACGACATTAAAATATTATACGAAAAATAAAAACTATATAGGCATGCCTATATTATAATAATACGATAGGTAGTAAGTAATATAAAGAAAACGGATGTGTGCGATATTTTCCTTTTTTTTCCTCTCCACTCTCCGCACTATTTCTCGGGCACGTACACCACACATTTCACATTTCACATCACAGCAAAAGACACACACGCACGGGCATATAATATAATATTATGATAATATAATGATAATTATATATTATCGTTTATAGAGCGAATAGTTTAAAGGGGAAATAGCTAAGTGAGCTTTAAGCTTTCGCGAGCGAACCTAAAAAAATTGCTATAGGTCTTATTACGGATTACAATATTAAACCAGATAAATGACGGCAATCTTTACTCTAGCGATCTTCCGATAGTCCCGGAAACGAAAACGAACCGTTTTACACGTCTCAGAGCAAGAGCTTGCCCGTTCCTATATATATATATAGAACAAATTTCTCTCGTTTTAATTTTGAATCTGTTGGTCTTACAATGACGTTTATTTTAAATATTTTATAAATATAGGGAAAACAAACAGAGTAACATATAAAATTGTCACGGTTATCTATTTTTTTTTTTTTTTTCGAAATTAATACACAGGAGCACCGCAAAATCGAAATGCGAAATGCTTCCATCCCTACTGACAATACCGACGAGCAAAGCGCCCATTTTTTTCTGTCATAATATGTATCTAATAGACATCGGACATTTTCAAATATTTATATATTATCATGTTTTACGGGTTGTTGTTATCGATAAGGCGTCTGATATGTTTGACGACGATAAACAATAAATGTCATCTATTAAAAACCGATTTATAGATGAAATAATGAAAAGGATTTGAATGAGTATTACTCTACACGGTGTATTTTTCAATATATATATTATAACAAATAAAGACTATTATGAAAAATACGCTTTATAAACGACTAAGGGTTGAGGTGGTATATATAGTTTATATAAATATTATAGGGCACACTAACCCCAAGGACGAAATCGTGACAATTACTATATTATACACATATTGTCCGAGTTCCGTAACCGAATTTCTAAATACCTATATGTGAGACGACACTATTAAAACATTTATATACTATCCGACTATGTATAGTATATACTATATATATATAAGAATACGACTTAGGAGACGAGGGGTCGAGTCGTTAAACATGCATAATAATATACGACTCCGGGGTCACCGCGATTGGGTCGCGCGAATCAATTTTTATCGGTTTGGTCACGTTTTCGCGACCGTTGCTGCCGCCGATTGTCTCTCATTGTGTTTATTTTAAACGGTTCACCCGATGATTGATCGATTCGATAACGTAAAAAAAAAAAAAAAAAACAACCTGTATGATCCTAGTAACAAAATATGCCGTTTGCCGAAAGTATATATACACTATATTATGTTGATTTTTAATCTAGTCGGACCCAAATAGTGACCGTGTAAATATTTAGAAAATCAAAACATCTATCAATCCGACACGGATGGCGCCAAGTTGGTCCTCGGACAGGAGGATATTACGGGTGTCGTATGTTTGTTGTATATGCAGTGCTCGAATTGGAGGGAGACGCGGGGGGACTGAGTACCTCAACTAATTTTTCAGAAATTTTAGCGTACCTCTACTATTTTTAGAGAGAAGCAGAAGAAACTATGCTAAAATAGTGTAATAGTGTATAAGTGATGGGGACGCTCTTTTTTTAAAAGTAAATAGAGTCCCCCTATTTTTGTTTTGCCAATTCGAGCACTGTGTATATGATTATTCTACATTTCTAAAGTGTAGATAAACCACACTGCGTTCGAAAACCGATTCTGAGCGCAAAGTTCGGCGTAACTGGGCTCGAGCTTCGAAATTAATTTCGGATTTAGAAAAATTATTTCCATTGCGGTTTTTATTCGCCGAGCACGCGGTAATAAATCGGACGCGAACAATTTTCGCCGGCACTTAATATGACGAACGATGCACATTCTTTGCCGTCGTCACGATGTGGAATCCGACACAAAAAAAAAAAAAACAATAATAGTGCACCGCGCGGACTGCGTTTAATGGAATTTCAATCCCGTGGGTAGTATATAAGATCGCGTAATTATCGACATACTATCTAGTGTGTACTACCGCCGTATATATCGTATGGTTTTGCGCTGTTAACGGCTATACACGGGAAATCGTGTGAAACGTAATAACACCATCATATCAAATTATATAAAGATAATAATATTATCCGCGAGAAACGGATTTCCTCGGGCGAATCGCAGATGTGTCGTAAAAATTTGGTATATAAAAACAATTATATTGTCCGCAATGTAGTGCTAATTGGCGTCTCTACGTGGCACCTCTAAACAGACTGGCCGATTTTTCGAAAGTCAATTTTTCCGTAGTAGAATGCTTTCTTTAAAAATGCTTGAAATAATATGTACACAAAACCTATTAGCCTATAATCGATTAATTATATAAAAGTATCTAGGGTTTATATACGGAAACACAATATGTATATTACGGTTACCTACGCAATAGCTGGTATACTAAAATACTCTACAGAAGAACTATGAAAATATGGAATACGTCGATTATAATAAATTATAAAATTTTGTGTGCATAAAACGTGTTTCTTGGAAACGGACATTTTAAAAATTATTGACATTTTTGAAAGTATTAATTAGTTGATAATAAAATTATCACTTTCGCGAATATACGTAATGTAGGTTTGTAAATTTTCCACATATTCTGAAAAAAAAAAATATTTGTATATCTTTGCTATACTACCTACCTACATTAATTATAAACAAATTTCATTACTTTATAGAGTATATATATATATATATATAGTAATCGAATACTAGTATGTTCTTAAAAAATTATCACGGTATCAAAAATTTTATCAATTAATTAATTTAAAAAACAGTAATCCACGATACAGATAATGGAAATAAATTAGTCGCCTATTCGGTCCTCGAACAGAATAATGTATTATTATTACTATTTTAAATTTGAAAACAAAGATAAATAATTGCATTGGAAAGACAATTCTGAGTGAAGTTTGGTATAAAAATATGTTATTAAAAAAAATGAAATGTAGGGAACCATAACAACTTTATTTATTACTATGTTTTTTCTTCCTACATTTATAAAATATTCCCATTGTGGAAAATAATTTTTCTCAACACTTAAGAAAACTATTGGGAAAATCGAAAAATGACCTGTTTGAAAAAACAATTTGAATAAATTTTCTGTCAAAAAAGGTCTTTATTTCAAAACTCCTGCTCGACTCTTTATACTCAAAACATATGTATAATAAACAAACTAAAAAACAATCATTTCGCTCAGAATTATTTAAAATGCTTTTTTCAAGTACGATTTTAAACATTTGTATACAAAAGGTTTTAAGATTTTATATTAAACACTAACAATTGTCTGGCACAAATAACCAAATACCTGACCAAATATTACTATACTATTTATAGCGTGGTAATGGATCGAGTTTTAGTTTATAGAACTAGAACACCAAGTTAAAAATTAATCATCTTTTTTTTATTTCAAATTATAAATAATAACATTAAAAATATAAAATTGACCACACTTGTTGTTAATAAAATAATAACGAAAATCAAACCATAATTTAGTTTTAAAAACTCGATTTACGCTAAGAAAATTTTATTAATATTCGCCTACTACACAGCTACATATACAATACAGCTATATTATGGGCTAGTCTATCCGCGATTATATACAAGTTATAACTATTATAACGATATTATTATAATCATAAAAACGACACGGACAGTGAGAATTTATTATCAAATTTATTTTTACGACCGAAGATTGATGACTGAAATAATATAATGTTCGAGTTAAATTGCATTTACACTTTTTTCGTAAAACTATTGATTATTAAAGCGATTATTTAACAACATTAAATTAAATAAAACTATCATTATATTAAACATATTTTTCTAAAGTATGCGACGGTATTAAAAAATTGAAACTGCATTATCCATTATTATTATTATATAGGTATGGGTATGTAGACGTGATACCCGTTATTTGTTGTCTCTGTCTAACTAACTAATAATACGAGTTTACGAAGTTTCCTTTCAGCATTTGTATCGCAACTATTTTATTTCTAATATTAAAGTAAATTAACCTATTACCAAATTTATTGTGTTGAACATCGTCCTTTTTTTTGGAATTTTTTAAAGAGATATAACTATTTAAAAAAACTCATTAATTAAAATAAATATATTTTTCTTTAAAATAAAAATTTCAGAATAATGTCGACACTATGGCATAATATATAATAATCTCGTCTATAAATTCGGTAAAAGGTCAATTTACTGCAATATTAAAAAATGACAAAGTTGTGATACAAAGTATGCTGAACGTAAATGTTCTATATATTAACAGATGGTTAGACGGAGACAAAAAATAAAGGTATCACGTGTCCTCTTAATTAATTTCAAATCGGATTATTGTAATAAAAATATTATTTGTGAAATAAAGTAAATAATTATAAACAAAGTTAAGGCTTGGTTTGATAATAATAAAATTAAAAATAATAATTAAAAATAAATCTAGATAAATCGAAATACATTTATTTTAGCATAAATCATGAAAATATAGATCCTACGTATAAAATACTCGTTAGTTCATCAAACAATCATAATATATCCAATACAAATTCTACTGTTTTACAACCTGTGAATAAAATTAAATACCTAATTGGTATAACGTTAGATAATAAACACTCAAATGGGATCATCATATATATGCTTTAATCAATACAATACGTAAGTTCTTTTATATCTTCAATAATGTTAAAAATATATGTATTATACAAATAAAAGGACTTTATACATATCACTTGTTCAATCAATATTGAATTATGGGGTCAACTGTAAATAGCTTAATTAAATTCTTGTTAAATAAACCAAAATATGCCAATAATGAGTAAATGTGTCCTTCCTTTATTTTCTATTTTATATTATATGTGTATATATTGTAAGATATGTTCTACGTACAAGAGAAATTATTTGCCAAATAAATAATTATATTATGTGACTTGTTTTTTTTTTTTTTTTAAACTCGATTTTCTACAATTTGACTTCTCAAGTCTTTCCCTATATTATCTGCAATTATTGAACTACAATTGACCCACTAAGGGCCATTTCATCAATCGTCAGTTGAGAGCATTTAAACTCCGTTTAAAGTCAATCCCCAATTAAACAAGAAATGTGATTTTATGATCATCGGTTTAAATGTTAACTGGCCTTTAACCACAGATTAAGTTACCGAGATATTTTGGTTAGTTAAACTTTAAACCTCGTTTAAATTCAATAAAATTAAGTAGATTATAGTATATTTTATCAATTTTATTAGGTAAATAGGTATAATTATATATTATATTCTTGTACCTACGTAGGTTTTTATTAATATTGTTATTTAAAGTTAATAATAAATATCAAAGCAAGTATTTACTTTATTATTATCACGATTATCGAATTATGTGCGAATATTATTTATAATTAATTCTAGATGAAAAAATTATTAGCGGTAGTAGTGACGAAGAAATTTATTTTTTGATTTATATGAATTAAAAAATGAATTTCAAACTTCCAAGACCTTATTTATTGTCAACAAGTTTGACCGTTTAAATAAATCGGACGACCAAGATTTGCCAAAACAGCATTTGTTTTCTCACTTGTCTGACTACTAAGAAACGTCGTGGAACGTTCTCGTTTGGCTTTTGAACACATCTTGGAAAAATAATTAATAATTTTCACAAATATAAGAAAATCGTGAACATTAATTAAATGAACAATTTAAAAACACGCATGAAATAACAATACCACGAAAACACATAAATAATAATCTCGACGAAAAAAAATATGGATGTTAATAGATAACGATTCACTGATTGAATTAGTTGACATCATGTTCATATAATAACGTCGTGACTCACTAAAATTAATGCGTTTTGATAGGTGGTTATAATTAATCTTCGGTTTTTTAAGCCTAGTTTAAATTAAACTTAGAATGAATGTGCGATTGTTAAAATCACTATTTTTTTTTTTTTAATCCATACGCTCAATCTCAAACCTATATAGATTGGGTTAAACGGTACGTTAACCAACGACTGATAAAATGACCCTAAACGGTATGTAATAATGGTAATAATGGTAATATGGTATGTCATGCCGTACTCACCACGTGCAGGGATTCGGAGTCGGACCGCCGGAGGGCGTCATGCCGCTGACCGACGGACACGGCGGCCACAGTCAGCTGATTGTAGTGGTGCGCGGCCGCGGCGGCCTGCGCGCTCTGGTGCAGGCTGTTGAGGGTCTGCGAGTACGGGTCGTTGATGTAGTCCATGGCGGACGGCGAGGACGCGTTACCGGCGGACGGCTGGTGGTGATGGTGGGCCGGCGGGAACGGCGGCGGGAAGTACGGCGGCTGGAAGTCCTGGTGGTGGCCCATGTTCGAACCGGCGTTGGTGGGCGTCGTGTTCCGGTGATGGTGATGATGGTGATGGTGGTGCGGGCTGAACGGTGACGAACCTCCGCCGCCGCCTCCACCGCCGCCGCCTCCGCCGCCACCGCCGCCGCCGCCGCTACCCCCGCCCCCACCACCGCCGATTGACGCGACTGTACCATGTCCGGCTAGCCGATCCTGCGAAACGACAACGTTACATTATTATTAGGTATTATTATTATTATTATTATTATTATTATTATTATTATTATTATTATTATTATTAGGTATTATTATTATTACCGCGACATTGCTATGTGTAATATTTATCAGGGAGTCAAAACGGGTTTGGACCCGGGGTGAAAACCCGTGTAACCCGCAAAATATTAAAACCGTATTTAAAGCCGAAACCCGTAACCCGGAAAAAGTGAAACACGTTTTTTAAACCCGTACCCGGAAACTGGAAAAAATTTACACCGTGTTAAACCCGAAACCCGGCAAAGACGGGAAACGTTTATAAATGCGTAACGGAATTTTTTTTTGAAAATTTGGATAACGTAAATCGAGTGAAAATGATAAAATACTGAAATAAAATATAAAAATAAATATTCAATATTAAATATAATAAATAAATATAATAGTTCATGTACCATATCTTTG
>JAIPRL010001626.1:0-77352 GCA_025469235.1 Pemphigus obesinymphae
TTTATCATTGCTTTCAAATTCAATACATCCACCAAAAGTACCCTGCCCAGTAGCGAAGTGCATCCACCAATACTGACACCCGACGAGCGAAGTGCTTCCACAACCTACTGACCGGCTTTTTTTTATTGTTTAGCAGAATTTTAAAGATTTTGTAAATTAATTACTTGGTTATTATTTCTAACAAAGTTTTTCACGTTTTTAAGTATATTAATAAATAATGTAGGTATGACAGATATAATAATTAAAAATGGCTCTAATAATATTAAAAAAATATAATACAATAATAATTATATAATTATAATTTTGCAGTGGCACTGCTACTATATTTAAAAATATATAATTCAGGTATGGGATATATTAAAAATTATCATCATAGTTATGAATAATGATTAATTTAAGTAATTAATTTTTCAATGATGCTTATTTTTTTAACTAAATATAAAATAATTAGTTGTTAATAGTAACTAATTTTTCTGTTTTTAATTAGCTATTTAAAGATCAAAGGTAATTTTTTAAGAATATAATATTAAATATTATTATACCTTGATAATTTATCATTACATTAAAATGCAATCTACTAAGAGTATCCTGTCCGATAAGCAAAGTGTGTCGACTTCTACAAGTGAATTGGTGAAGTACTTTCACTCCTTACTAACCAGACTTTTTATTTAATTTTTTATTTGAATATAATTGTAGATACAAAAAGTAGTTAAGTCAAAGTTTTAGGATAAAAAGGTTTTTTTTATAATGTTATAGAGATAATTTTTTGATTTTCCTTAAGCACAAATAAAATAATAAAATCTATCTTTTTTATAATGTATGACTATGTATGCATATATATATGCACTATATACTAACATAACTTATTTTCTATACTCAATGCCACAAGAGAACGCAATTCTGTCACGCATATAAATGACTTGCTCTAAGATATTTGAGACAAAATGTATTATTTCGGTATAATATGATCAAATGGATGTGTGTTTTCAATATTGGTTATAATATTATATATATTTTTTTAATTTAAGTTTACGCCAAATGTGTATTTTATTACCATATTAACATAACATTTTTTAAATATATTTTCCTATTTTAGGCTATTTATAAAAATGATAGATTTTGAACTTTTTTATGTTTTATTTTAATTTTTTAAATTGTCCCAGAAGTTTAATAACAGCAGTAATAACTAATAAGAAATAATATGAGTTTTAAACTATATATGACCGACAATAATACTCATGTAATATATAAGTATACCAAAGCTTCGCACAGGATTGTTTTTTCGAAAGAAATGATTTTAAATTACTTTATAAAATTCAATATATCCTTCACCAGTATCCTACCTAATAAAGAAAGTACATTTACTTCCTAATGACTGGTTCATATTTTTAATGTCTTTTGAAGGCATTCATTTTTTTAATAAATATGTTTGTGTAAGCGTTCTTTTTTTAAATTAATTTTCCAAACTGTATTTATTATATTATAATTGTAAAATTGAACTTTTTTTTAGCGCTTATGATATTATAGAGACCTGCATTGTAGTTCCATGTAAATCTATTAGTAGTTGTGGTCTTAAACAATTAGACAAATGCGCAGAAACATCATGGAGTTCGTATTCACCAGATCCCAAATCTGATATAACATCAATTAGCAAGGAATCTGGAACTTTAAACAGGTAATAATTTATTACCTACTGAAAACATTACTTTGAGATGATTAAAGATGAACAGTAAATAGTTAAAAGTAATTTTTTATAAAGTTAGTTGGTGAGAAAAATGAATCTTTTTTTTTCTTGTCTTATTTGATTGTTGAAATACCTCTATCATCATAGACATTTATATTCAAATGTATTATGTATGATTTTTGTCATATAATATATATAATACTTCAACATTTCAAAACTAAATATTGAAATTCAAAAAATATTTACTTCAGTAAAAATAATAGTGAAAAACAATATTAACTTATAATCTAAATTTAAATTATAAAGTAACTTTGAATATCACTTAGGACTGGTATTTCAATTGTGGTTTATCTAAGGTTAAGTTAAACTAAAAATTATGAATATAAATGAGTAGCATGATTATTTTTAATCTTAAATAAAGCATATTTTGTTATTTGTACCATGAATAACTGACCTATTATATTAAATAGTTGAAAAATATTACGATCACACAATACACATTTTTAATTTTTTTAAAAACTTTAAATTTTTTTAAAATTATATTATTGTATTTTTGCTTTAATTTAGTTTAAAAATTTATTTAAAATAAATAAACTGAACCATTGAGAAATATGAAACACATTTTTAATTGGCTTGTGGCTTGCAAAGTTTTCCAAATTAATTTTTCAGTAGTTTTAAAATTTAAAGAGCTGACGTACTATAATAATTATTCTACAAAAGCTGACATACTATAATAATTATTCTACAATAATTCTATAATTCATAGCGGGGGGGGGGGTCTCCAAAGTTTTTATTCGAAGGTCATATGAAAAAATAAAAGCACTTAGTGGGCTAAAAGTATATACACACACATAATTTTGAATTTTACAGAAATATATACAAGAATTAATATATATATATATGTATATAAATTTTATTAATAATTTTACATAGTTTGTGCTTACAAAAAAAAATGTGTTTTTATGACTTAATTTAATATATTAATTAATGTTATACAAATGTTATACAAAATAATATATAATTTGAATTTGAATTTATATTTATAAATTGTTTTTATTGACATCTCTCTGCTAATATTTTATCGATTAGTGATTGTAGGTTACCTACTGGTTCCACATTGATTCTAAATGTTAGTCATACATGACTGACTTATATTTTGATTTAATGTACTTCAACTTAGAAAAAGTTTATTTACACTTGCACAAATAAGTTTTTGCATATACAGATAAGTATGCTATTACCAAATTTTTCTAAATTTAATTATTGTGTATCTGGAAATTTATAAAAATCAACTAAAGTCTCTTCTCGATATTTGATCTTAAATGTATCATTATTCATTACATTGTAAACCAATAATTTCCAATTGAAAGTTAAGGGGCAACTTTTCAATATCACAACTAAACGGATTTTGAAAAGTATTTATGTTTTCAGATTTGACATCAAGGTCAGAGAAACGTTATTGCAGGAACTGGATTTTAAGTTCAAAAATTATTTTTTGTGTAAAATGAGTAAAATAATTCCTGGAAATCTGTGCTTCAAATAAAATTAGTTTTTCCCTAAATGCTTTTACAAAAGTGTAAATATCACAAAATTATTTTCAATTAAAACAATCTCAATTTCATTTTTTATCTCAAAAATAAAACATGGTAGATCTGGGTACTCTGTTTTTATTACTGACTATGCTGAAGTGAGATATACATATTCTTAGATTTTTTTTTTTGTCAATTGGGGGGGGGGAGGGGCAGTTAAAACTTGTTGGTAGGCCGAATATGGCTCGCGGGCCATAAATTGGAGACATAAAAATATAAAATAGCATTAAAAATGCGTGAAGGTGTCTCCGCTGTGTTTTGAACTGATATGGCATTCTCTTCATGATTTTGGTTTAATATTGTATTATAATATTATATAGATATACTGCAGCACTGTAAATTTGGGCAGAAGCCTGTATAATAATGAATAAATAAATAGATAGATAAACCATGAAATAAACGTATTAAATCATGAAATAAATTTATTAAATCATACAATGGTCTTTCTTTTAAATAAGCCAATGCTAACTTCAATTTAAATATACTAAATTATGTTTAAGCTTTAATTAGTTTTAAATCAAAATTGAAATACTGGTCCTAAGTCTACATATATAATATACATAATATAATATATATATTATATATATATATATATAATCTACATAATAATAAAAATAAAAGTTATCATAATTTTAACTTGACAATGACAAATTATCTACAATATTGTATTCATTTACATTTTTAATATTGATCAGTATCTTGGTAATTATAAGGATTAATAATTATAATAATAAAGAACATAATTTTTATTTACCTATTATGTTAAAATATTATACAGTGATATAGTGATCAGTACTGCAACTAGGATTTTGAGCCCTAGGGCAATCAACATTTTAAGACCCCGATTTGTTTACACGATACAGACATGAGAATTTTGCCATTTATAATACAACCAATATAAATCGCTTTATTTCCTATTGTCCATTCTTAACTCATGTATGTATTTTATATTATAAAACAATAAATACAAAAATTATAACCAAAAGTTAACTTGTTTAATTATATCTACCTACATGAATATCATATATTTCAATTTTAGTACTATATAAAATATTGTGATTAAAACACATTTAGTTTTAATTGGAATAGATAATATTTACTGTTCAATTTTCTCTATACGACTTGTTTTTTACTGCTTCATCTTAAACATTTTTATTTAATTTGAAAATAGTATTTTATTATTTTATTATTTTTATTAATTTTAATCTAATATATTGTGATGTTTGGATAATAGAATAGATATTTGAATTAGCATATTAAGTTATGGTATAGTATACAGTCTACATAATTTGTATGGTCTACTAAATTTCACTAAATGAATATTGAATATATATTGAAGTTAATACTTTAATTATTATAAATATCAATAATTTGAAGAATATACAGTTTTTTAAATTATTATTTATATTTAAACATCTCCAGTAATATTCAACAAGGATATGCATATTTATTTATACGAATAACAGAACATTTTTTCCTGTACTAATTTTCATTATAAATAATATATATAAAATTGACGGTAGTCATTATGCTGAATCATGGAAAAAAAACCACAAAAAATATCTGGCGTACGATTATTGTTTATATGATTAAACCACAGACCATTATTTATTCAAATATCATAATTACCTATTTGATATTATTACAGATAACAAAACATAAATATTGTTGTTCGGTAATAAAGTATCGATTGTAAAGAACAATTGTGAATAAAGTGCACATAAACACTTAAACATTATCATTTTAAAGTTTATTAATTATCACTAATTATCTAAAAACCATAAAAGTCAAAAATGAAAATTATAATATAGTAAAATTAAAAAAAAAAATTCATTCATTTTATTATCTTTATCAATATGTAATTGTGTAGGAAATGGCAATTGCAATTTTTTTAATATTGCGTGTAACATTATTATATACTTGATATAGTTTTTTCAATTTGTTTTGTAATTGTTTGTACATGATTTTTTGCCATTTTGGTAGTGGTACTCGAAGTACTACTTGAGCCAGCTTAGTTTCATCAGCTGCCACATCCAATCATATTTTCCGAATTATAGTCCAAATTGTTGGATGTATTTGTAAAACCAATTTACTGAACCTATGGTTCCATCCTTTTGTTGAGTTATTTGTTCAATCTTCATTGTTTAATGTTGCTTCATGTACATTCCACAAATTTGGTGGAAAAAAAGGTTGGCAATTTCTGATTACAAATCGGTTATTATTATTCTTAATTATTCTGTACTTACCATTCAACAAATGTCATATCAAAATAATGTAATAACAATTTAGCTCTATAATATAATACTCTCTTTAACATCTTCAATTGGTAAGAAGGCTAATCCATCAATTTTCTCACAAAATTCAAATAATTTTTGATTCTCTCTATATTGTGTGTGTTTGTAATCCTAATTTCTGAACCTTTTGATAAGTTGATTGTTTTAAATGGTAAAAACCTTGTATATTTACATACTGTCCAAAAATATTTTTAATGGCTGTAATGACTGCTTGTTCAAAATCAACATGTACTTTTATTGGGTCAGGATATAAATGTAGTTTTTCACATTTTTTTGTGTAGTGAGCATTAATTCATAAATTTTCAATGCTTTCTTTTGTAAGAGAAAATATACATCAATCGTAAAAGTATTATTCACTTGTACACGTATAACATACAGCTGCGTGAAAAGTTTTGGAGGTCAAGCAAAGTTTCCGTTCATATACTAATTAGAAGAATTTGATAAATTAACAAGCCCTTTATATGTTGAAATATCACTATCCAATCATGTGCTTCTTTTCCATTTTTATCATGAAGTAATAACATTTTGTTTTGTGGTTCGTCTGTATAAGTCCATTCACCCTAAATTATTACATTAATGCTAAAATTTCATAAATTCAACATTTTTACTAATTATTACTATTTTATTGTATATCTATTGTCTTATTGTAAATATTTAGGTGCTTACCAAAATCTTAAGTGTTGCTGGGTCAGTAGGATTCTTTTTTGTCCTACAATTTTTTATTGTTCTTTTTAATGTCTCTTCAATTGACATTCTTGTTCTTGTATATTCACCTAATTGAGATACCGCATTAGCATATACCTCTGATGGGTTAGTTCCAGAAAACTTTGCAGTCTCCTTAATTTATTTAATCATAATTTCATTTTTCAAGGATGTTCATGCATGGTTTTTAATGTCAGGTCAGTCTTAAAAATTGTAGTGTGAAGGATGGCTGGGCAGTTTAAGGAACTTTTTTTATTGCATCTCTATATATAATAATTTTTCCTGGGTATTTTAAAACATGCATAAATCCATTAAATAATAAATTTTCCTGTACTTTATTGAAGATTATTATTTCCATAGTAATTATTTGGATCAGTATATTTAATACATTTTAAAAAATTTTAAACTTCACTAATAAACAAAAAACCTAGCAATATACTGCAACCAGTAAAATACAAAAGGTATTATAATACTGTAACCACAATAATATAAAAATAGTTATCCTAAAATTCCCATGCTATAAGTTTATTGGCATTTCAAAATTATTATCTGAAAATATTTCTTTTAGAATAAATCCAAATATACTATATATCTAAGTACACTATATTGACATGTTACACATTTCAAAACTTTTGAACTTCTATCAAAAATGGCTAAAAAAAAAAGGTAGGAATAGAAGGAATAGGAAAGTATAGATTTAAAATAATTATTCAAATGTAACTGTAGATACATTATAATATATCTTTTAACTTTTATAATAACTTACATGCATATATTGTATTTGAAAAATGTATTATATATTTATGATTTATATAGGTAATTAACAATGTATACTATAATTTATAATTAATTAATATAGTTATTAAAATTAAATATTGTAAAAAATACTTGTTTTTCATTTTGGTTTTTTTTCCATTTACCATTATGCTATACCTATCATATTATGAAATATGGTAGATCACAATGAGTTGTAGACCATGTACTATGCATATTGCACGTAATTGTATATTAATATTATACTTTCTTACTTATAAATAAAAGTATATATTAATAATACTAATCAATTATTTAAAAATATAAAATAATATATTTATATATATGATATATTAGGAATAAATAATTCTAGTCATAATTCCATCAATATTTATTTTCAGATATTAATTTCTAGACTGACATAGTGCCATATCATTAAAATATATACTATTTATATTTAACATTTATTTCTACTTAATAAGTTAATTGGCTTTCCTTTAATTTAATTCAATTTATTTGTTTATAAAAATTATTTTATATTATTTTTAATGATTGTTAAACCACCTATAATTTGTTATAAATTTGCCAAAAAATTAATTCTCAAATTTTTAAATTGAAAGAAACCACATGTTGTGTTTTATCTTTTGTATTAGCTTTAAAATGTTTATATGATACTACATTACTTTCTATATATTATATAAATTTAACACTGGATGTTATTAACATATGACATAATTCTTATAAGAAATTTAAGTTTTGTAGATAGGTAGATTAGATTAGTTAAGCTTTAAAAATGTATTCAATTATTTTACTACTATTATTATAACTCTTATATAAAATATATATTATTACCATTTAAGAAGATATTTCATATTGGGATTAGTTATCTTTGCTAGACATATTTGTATAATAGGTGTTACATTCATTAGGTATATATTTTTACTTATGCGAGTCATAGACAATTTAATCTTTGAAAAGTTTCATATCAGTCGTTTAAAATAATAATTTAGTTACAATTATTGAATTATTGAAAATCTATTAAAATATTGAATTAAAAATATTTTTTTTACTTTATTTTCACAATTATTTTTATATAATATTTTTAATTTCTGTTTTTATTTTCCAAAATGTTATAAATAACGTCATTATATCCTTTGTAAATATTCATATAGATAATATACAAGATAAGACAATTAGGCTTTATTATAAATAAATTCATTCACATCAAATAACCTTTTTTTCAGATTTCAGTATTAAAGTAGCTAATACTTTTGAAATCTCAAATAATTTAATGTCATCATAACTGGGGTTGAAGTATAAAAAAAAAAATATAGGAAAGAATATATTTTTATATCTGCCTTCAGAGACACTTCTTTGTTGATTTTAAAAAATTTGTTGCATATCTAGTAAAATATTTATAGCCATAAATAATATTTCCTTTTATTAACTAATGATTATTTTATTGAAAACAAGCCACATATTTTACTCATTACCCACAATCACATTCATTATATTCATATTTTATAAATGTCCTATTCTGATATAGGTTTGAGCACTATTGAATGTAACATGTCTTTTAAACAAGTAATTAATTATTGTTTTATTTTTATAAAGTCCATAATAGTATTTTAAAAAAAAATGTATACAATGCTATTAGAATTTAGAAGTTTACACATTAATTTAGTGAAACAACTGTTTATGTTTCACTTATATATTTATATAAGAATATATATAATAAGAAATTACCTAATAAATAATTCATAATTTAATAAATTCTCTTTTAAGATACTATTTATCAATAATAAAGGGTATTTGGTTTTCATAACATAGATATATCAGATGTTTTTAATGTTAAAAATTAAAATTTATTATATATACATATATATTATAATATAATACATTTATGTATTACATTCTCTGTGAAAATGTATAAAAGTCATTGAATTTATTATTTTTATTTGTAAATTATTTACTATGTATATAACACTGAACCTTTTTATCACATAATGATAATTACAATAGACTAATTAATAACAAATAGCATCTTTTAAATAAAATATGCTTGTAGTTTAATTCATAAGATTATTAATAGGTAATTATTGTTTAATATATTTTTGATCTCAATTTATATAATCTACTTGTATCTATATTTTTATATAATTATATTTAATATATCCAATTATCAGTGTTATTATAACTGTTCTTATTTAAATTTATAAATGTGCAAATCTGGCTAACTAAATTCAATAATAAAAAATAATTAAAAACTATATCCACGATATTGGAATATTTTTAAACAATCTTAAAGCGTTTAACTTTATATTCTAAAAACATTTTCTTACATTTTGCATTTTTCACCTCAATTTCTTCTTCATAATTTTTATTATTTAATAAATGTAAAATACATGATATTACACTAAGAATCTACGATCACATTTTTAACAAAATAATACAAGCAATTAAATTATAATGTGCTTTATTTTATACTACATAATTCTATTTCATTTTTATAATAAAACCACATATCATCCCACTTTTAAATTACATAAGTCAACATACAAACATATCTAAATTGCATTGTAAATATTATAAAATCTACTAAAAACAAAAATAAAATTATCATTTATTAAATATAATTATACCATGAAAATCTCAGATCATTTATGTTGTTCATCAGAAGTATTTAAAATACTTAAGTTATAATTTATTATATTTTTTTTTATTATATCATACCTATATTGTTATGTACATACAGTTATATATAGTATGTTGCTCACTAAGTGTTGTGTTAATTTAATAATTATTAATTATTCACAATATTATTACATTTTGTTTGATAAATTTTAATTATAATAGTTATAAACTAAACATATCATATTATTATTATCTTTTTATAAAGTAAAATGATGTATATCACATAGTATACAATTTCATTTTACAGTGTAAATCTAATTTTTATTATTTAACAAAAGATGTTTGTTGTATATGCATTATATTAATATTGTGTAGTTAGTGTAAATTAAGTTAGACAAAATAAAGTATATTATATACAGTAAGTCTAAAAATTGTAGCTTTGCCTATTTATTAAAAGTTGTGTAAAGTGTAAAATGTAAAATAAATTTGAATAAGATTTTTACCATGTATCTTATAAATCTTTTGAAAACGCTGTAAATACATACACTTATACATTTTCATTATGCTCATTATTCTAATAATTAATTAAAACAGGAAATGATATATCAATACATTTATTTTTTTAAATATAATATACATGGAATCTCCAGTTTTATTTAATATTCATATTATTAAACATATCTGTTATTATTATAATTAGGTACATTTTGTATACCTAAATAAAATAAATAATAAAATGATAAATTACAATATTTAAATTAACGAATATAATATAAAATAAACAACATAATAATGTACCTATTGTTTTAATATTTTACAAATATTGTGTGTTGAAATATATTTTTATAATATCATTTTACGACTTATTATTTATTGTAGATGTAAGTATATTTTGTTCCATAAGGGAATATACCAGTTTGTGATCCTCAAATGTTAACAAGACATCACAACATACCTGTATTAAATTTACGCCTGTACAACTGTTATTCAGTTTGGCAACCAGGAGCATTGGAAATATAATTTTGTTGAGCTGGGCGACATTTAATGGGGATAAGTACCACCAAACAAAAATTTGTTGGGCCACCCAATGTTTTGGAACGTAGTTTGTAATATATATAAATATTATATTTTCCATTATTATTTATCTCCTGGAATATGCTCGTTTTTTCCTAAGTGCTGCTTCTACTCTAAGTTGTCTCCACTCTGCAAGTAATGAATGTCTTTGAAGTTCAAGATGTCTACTATTAATTTTTTGCTGATAGTCTGCACGTAAATGAGCCAGAGCATTGACTTGTGCATGCCAATTATGTAAGCCTGAAAAAAAAAAATATAAAATACATTGTTGTTACAAGTAAAATAACAGTACACTTAAAATCTTACTTAAATGCGATTTATACGGGCTAAATAAGCTATATGTACGTTCGTATGCCATTTGTCTCTCACGCATCCGAATATTCAGATCCTAATATAATTTATTCAAATTAATAATATTAAAAAATCCTTGAATTATATAATTACTTGAATAGGCTGAATAGGTATAGGTAACTTATATCTGGGCGGTCGAACATTTCTTTCATTTCTTGTTTCCATTGCAACAAAATCATCCACATGTAGTGATGGAGGTCTTGATGTGTTTGGCATACGGTTACGAAATGTATCAGGCCTTTGTATTATTCCAAGTCTACTAAATACTTTATGGCGTACATGCGTAGTAGTCATTACTATACAATCAATAAAATTAATAAAATATAACAAGTTTAATTGTAATTTATAAGTAATGTCCTTACTGGATGTACTTGTAGTATTTTCTTTTTCTTTTTTCTCAGTTGTAACAGATACTTGTTGTTTGTGGATAATTGGTTCTGGTTGAATGATGCAGTCTTCAATTTTAAATAGATCATTTATTTTATCTTTAATATCAAAGTTGGGTAAATCCAATATAATTTCTTCAATGTTACATTCTACCAAACCATCAACAGTTTTATCACACAAATCAATACAATAATTGTTCGTATGGTTTTCATCATTCTCATTGACAGTAAAAAAAAGTCTATCTTTAAACATAGTTGTTAAACAGTCAACTGCAGCTAGTTGAGGTTCAATCAGTTCCACAATTACTTTTTGGTCATCATTTAAAAATTCTAACAAATCTACTAAATATTTATGACAAACAGAGTTATCTTTTTGTGTGATTTCCATCAACAAATTTAAGGGATGATCTTTAACATCAATTGACCAATTCAAATATGCTCTTAAATGAGATGTATTTATAAACAATACTCTTTTTGTATTAATATCTTTAGTACACAAGTGTAAAAGTTGTATTGTTAATGTTAAAATATTTATACAATGAATATCTTCCTTATTCCATTTTTGCAATAGATTGTTGAAAATATTATAAAAAGGATTTGGAAACATATCGATAGCCATTTTGAATTGGTAAAATCCATAATCATTTTTTATGATTACTATGCATGTTTTAATAATTAAGGACATTATAGATAACTGAGTATGAGATTCAAATAAGACACTCAAAAGTGCATTTAAAATATTGTTATAAAACCATTTATTAGGAACATTGTCTCTAGGTAATTTTTCTTCAGCATAACTTCCATCGAGTACAATATCACTATTACATAAACATTGAACAAACAAAATAGAATTTTCTTGCTTATTTACTTTAATGTTTGTACATATTTTTTCAACACATTTTCCATAATTTTCTTGTGAATTTTCCTCGTTCAGTATTTGTAAGACTGCAGTCTTTATTGTTGCACATTTTTTATTGTCACATAATTGTGTTAGTAAATCCAAAAACTGAATTACACAATCGTTATTATCAGTGTTCATTAGTGCATTTAACAGTGACTGAGCAACTAGTAAACACATAGATAAGCTCAAATCAGCAATTTGAAGACATAAATGTTTTAATGGCTGTAGTAATAAGCTACTGGAACCCAAAACTATAATAAGTTCAACCAAATCATCATTTACTTTAGATAGATGATCTATCCACATATTACGGAAAGACACCATAGTTGCAAGAACAGATTCCTCTATAGGTTTCGCAGTTTGAATTGGTACTGGGATAGGTAATAATTTACATAAAAGTAATAAGCCCGGGAGAAAAACACATGGACTAGATAACGACCAGGCTATCACCTCGTGTATCATTGAAGATCCACAATTGATTTCTATATAGGCTTCAAGCGTTTTATTTATGTCTTTGGCTACTTTGTTGGCATCATCTCGAATTATGGAACAATCGGGAACGCAATGCATTAAATTGTATAATTTTAATAATATTTTGATAGGTGATGAATCTTTGAATGCATTTTCTCTGCTCTGTATTAATAGTGTGATCATACATCTAATCAGCATCATAGATGGTCGAATAACAGATATCATATTTTTGGCTTTGTTACCAGTTAATTTCCAAACATTTACAGATGGTTGCTTATAATCATTACACATATTATCAATAATGGTTAATAAATTTCCTAGCATATCACATGAATACATTTGTAAAATAATATATTTATATTTGAGTTCGACAAAATCTTCAACGCCTTTGAATGTAGTTTCATCATTAGGAATTCCCAAGTATTTTAAAATTCGTAGAGTAGTTATCAATGTTTTGTTAACATTTGAACAACTATTCATGTTTTTTTTTACAATGTCGCACAATTCACTGACATCATCATGGAAGAATGTGGAGTTTTTTATTGCTGGAAACGTCCAAGCAATCAAATCGTTAAAATCATTGTGTCTGCATGCTAATTCGTATATAAATGCACCATATTTTTTTAAATAACTAACATCGTCTGAATTTTCCAAAACGATTTTCAATAAATCTAAGGAATACATCATGTATAAATCATCATTTTTTGATCTTAGCTGTTCCATATATTTGAAAAAATTCAAAATTACATTTAAATTGTCTCCCATAGTTAATACATCCACAACAGCACATTTCCCAATTGTTGATTGAGTTAATACAAATATATCATGGAGTATATCAACAGATTCCATTTGATCTAATTTGAAATTATGCATTAAATTGCACTCCCAAAAATAGCTTAAATAATCTATAAGAGCTAATATTTTAACTTTGTAAATTAGTGTTAATTTTAACTGAACATTAACTTTATTCAAAACTTTGATCAATTCGTTTAACTCTTTATGTCTACAACCCAAATATCTGAGCCCATGATCACAATCCATTAAATTCTGCAAAAGTTTTAATATTTTTTTCTCTCGTTTTTTCTGTAGAGAATCATCAATATTTGGTTTATCTAATAGTTTTGTTATATAGTTGATGAGTAATGAATCATCAAATAATCTATAAATAGTAGGATAAACATCAAAGTGAGTTAAAGCTGGTGTGAGTTCAAACTGTGCATGAGCTTGCAAAAATCTTTTTGGACAACCCATTAAGATTGGAGCTTTAATATATGTAGTAGCTATTTCTGCCAAACATTCTTGCAATGGTAATTCAGTGTTGGAATCCAAAATATTTATATTAGCATTCAGTTTTTGTAACAACTCATAAAAATGTATTTTTCTTAAAATACTAGTTACCAAAAAATATACTCGACGACTCTGGTGTATTGATAGTATTTTCAGTAAAGTCTCATATCCATTGAGGTTATCAAAAACTCTGGTATATAAAAACAACCGTATAGGTTCAGAGCCATTAAGGCTAGAATCTAATGCACGCAGTATATGTAACTTGAGAGACAAACTCATATGCTTAACATAAAATAGATTAATTAACTTATTGTGAATTTTATGGTGTTTAATTAAATGTTCAGATAAATCTTCATTGTAATGACATAGTACTTCGATCAATTGAAGGCCAATCTTTAAATGACGAATAATAAGTGTTGACATCGAAATGTGCTCCTTTGATGCACAATTAAAATCAAGTGTTATATTTACCAAAGAAAATAACTTGTGACAATATTCTAAAGTAAAATAATTAATGAATTAAAATTAAAATGTATCTAAAATCTAAACAATAAATTATTTTCCAACCTGGAATATTTAGAATATGACATAAAGCTTTAGGTAATATTAAAACAGCCCGTTCAGCAGTAATAATCCATTTTTCATTTATATCAATATTTTTTGATTGCAAAATTTCCAAGCAGTCCACAAGTTTAGCTAATTCTTCACATTTAGAATCGTCACCTAATTTTCTATGATTATATTCAAATAATGATAAAGATGGATCTTGAATACTCTATAAAAAATATAAAATATAAAAAATAAACATTGAAAAATTATATGATAAATAAGTACTATAGGTTTTCTTTCAACTCTCCCAATTATTAGGTTCGGTCACTCAAACTTGATCTCACATATCCTCTTCACTTATACCAGCTCATACATTATATCCCCCCATCTCTTTTTCAGTTTTCCTCTTCTTTTTCATTCAACATAAATTCTCTGTACTAATTTTACTGAATGTCACTTACTTCCTTAAAACTTGTTCGATCCATTTCACTTATTCTATTTATTCTCTCTTATTTCGTCTACTATTTAATCCACTCCTATATACTACTTCTTATATACTCATTTCTTATTTTGTCTTCACGAATTACTCGGCTTATCCACTTTAACACTCTCGTCTTTGCTACACTCATCCTCTGTTTTATCTACTGTCCAACATTCTAATCCATGCATCAGTACAAGCTCACCACTGTTTAATAAAATTTACCTTTTCACCATTTATCCCACAAAATATCTGACACTTCTCACCATTTTACCCCTCCACACTTAATTTTATGTATCATTTTCATCATTAATTTTTTAACCATCATCCTTTTGTAGAATGTATCCTAAATACTCGAACCTCTCAACCTTACTCACTTCATTAACACTCTATCATTACTTGTCTTTACCTATTTGAGCCATGTTCCCTTTCTCCAAAATACTCTATAAATTCTGATTTACCCCTACTAATCTTTCAAAAGCTTCTCTCTACTCATTGAGTCATCGTTCACTTCCTCGGGGCTCTCTCCCATCAGCATTATATTCTATGTAAACTACATGCATCATGGTACTAAGTCATGTATAATGCATACCCTATGTTATTTAAGGATGCACTCCTACTCTGGTACTATAGGTACATCATAAAATATATTTTACTCACTCGAAGTTGAGTTGCTTGAAACAGAGATGGAACAAAATCTTTAACTATATCATCTGTGCATTCATTAAAATTGTCGCTTAAATCACTATCCTAAAATACAACAATTTAGATTACAAATTTGTAATCATGGTGACATGGTAGTAAAATAAATAAACCAAAGTATACCAGTACACCATCTTCTTCGCTACACATTATTGAAATATCATCATCACTACTTATAGCTTCCAATAGCATTTCGCTCAATTTTTCCACATTGTTTGGTTCATTTTCACCAATTTTTGTTATAACATTTTTTGGTACATCTAAAACAATATTATTTTATTCAAACTAGATAGTTAACAGTAATTTAACAAATTGCATCTGAATGCGTAACATATTTATTTGAAATCTAGAGCATTTCCCCTCTGGACATTTCACCAGCGCAAACATCTAATATTTTCGGAGGGCTATATTTTGTTGGAAAGTAAAATCTCGGAATGTATTGCCTCGGACCTGTATTTACTTTAAACTGTATTTTGTCGGAAAGATATAACATTGAAAAATATTCTGTTGGAAACATATAACGTTGGGAAATATTCTTTTGGAGCTGTATCTATTTTTAATAGATTTTTATCCTCCACATATATTTTTTTCTGGTGAAATAAATAAATACATAATAATTAAATTCCGACGTAATATTTTCCGATATACCTATTATGTTTCTGATAAAAAATGTTTACAAATAAATTTTTTTCTGACAGAATATATTTCCAACATAATATTTTTCTAATTAAATAAATTTTGATGTAATATTTTCCAATAAAATATTTTTCCATAAAAATATGATTCCGAGTAAATATATGTTTTATGTGTTCCACCATATTTCCCCCTGTATAAAATGTAAAAACAGACAATATGTAAATAATAAAATATATGCATATTTAATATTTATTAATACTTTATAATAAGTTAATAACTTATTAGGTCAATTAAAATGAATGATAAATTGTGTGGGTAGGTATATAAATAAAAATTGATATAAAAATCACACTGCAGTAAAAATTTAATGTATTGATTAATAATTTACCTACTAATTATGTAACCTTAAATTTTGTTATATAACTTGCATTTTTTAAAAAATGTAGAATTTTATTTTCATCAAAATTATCCTTTTTATTTTTATTATTATCTTTAAATAATGAAGACTTAAAAGCTGATCCGTTATTAAATTTGACAATTTTTAATGAACTTGTTGTTGCATTGCTTAATTGCATAGTCTCAATACACACCTATATTTTACCCATATTTTCGGATGAGGATTTCTTACAAGAGATTGAAATCTGTTATTCCAACCTTTCCAAATATTGTTAATGTTATTAAATTCCATACAAATAATATCAAAAAATATTCCAAATAAAAGGTGAGACAATGGTTCTTCTATTTAAAAAAATATAGGTACTTTAACTTGAGATCTTTATTCATTTTTATCTTCCATTAACATAATTTGTATTAAAATATGATAATATTAGATTAGTACCTTTATTATGAAATTGGTCGTATAAAATTTGCACAATTAATTTGTAAATTAATCAATTGTTTTTAAAAGTATGAATAAGTACCTATTTTTTTATGTTATTTACTGGCAAAAATGCTAATGCTTTTATCATTTCAATATTAAGCCTAAAATCTTAATCCTCCTTATATTTTGATGTCAACCCATATTCTTAAATATACACCTAACTGACATACACAAGTGGAATTAACAATTTTAAAGTATGTAACACATTTATACATTTAAAAACACTTTTAATAGCATAAATAACAGTTTGTTCAAAATGTATGGTTATCTGTGTTACTTTTATATTTGTAAGCATTTCATAAAAAACTGTTAACATTTGAATGTAAAGTTATTTTTATTATTTTGTAATAAAATATACTGTATACTACAGGTATAGTTATACAACTGATTTGTTAAAACCCAGTAGGTGCAGTGAAAAAAATGCCATCCATGGACTTCATTGCTTTTTTACATTAATTTAATGCAAATAATTAATAGGTATAAGATTTTCAATATTTTCATTATCGTACATTAAAAATCGAGTTAAAAATTGTTCTTGTTTAACTCTTCCAGTAGTCCTCTATACACCTTCAACCTTTAAATTATTTACTGCTACAATTGATGAATATGAATTGTTTAAAATCTTCTTAAATTATGTTTTACACTGTCTTCTGTTGGGAATGTTGATTTTGCTTCATTTGACAAGTTTAGAATAACAATCACAAATAGTCTTGAAGGTACTTCAGTATGATTTTTTTATTTTTTTTTTTCATCTTGCTCGTTGATTTTAATACTTCTATACTTTGGTCTTATCTGCACCAGCATTGTTATGGTCAGTTTTTTATATAATATATTCAATGTCAACAATAAGTTGAAATGCTTTCATTACAATTTGTTTCCTTATTTTTTGATTTTTGCACACAATTCCACCTTAAGCCTATTATAATTAATTTTTGTTTTACGTAGGTAAAACCACCTAAAATAACTTTCGGTAAAATAAACACCAAGACTGAATCTTTATTTAGATTAGTTATGAACTTAAATCTAATAAAGATAAGTAAACAATAGTCATAAGAAAGTTAATCTCTATCAATGGATTGGAGATAAAATATATAATATATTAGTACCTATACATAATTATAGTTTTGGTATTAGAAAGTACAGTAGGTAATATTGTAAATAAAAGTCATTATATATTTTTATATAAAATTAAAAAGGAGAATATGCTGAGGGAAATGTCGTACTCTGTGGGGGGAAAGTCCATACTGCTAAAATATGCATGGAGGGGAGTGTCTGTATACTATTAATTTGTCATTTAGTCAGAATTAATTTTAACACACAAACATGTAATAGTTACCTATTTTACCATCATCACAATGTAATTCGGAAATAGTTTTGTTAAACACAGCAGGCTGCATGAGTATTTTATCACTTGATTCAACAATTTTTTTGAATAATATTGGATTTTCTTCGACATTTGTATTTTCAATATCGCTTTCGGGTAATTTACATAATTTATTATCCAATTGGAAATGCGAATCTTCATGCTCTTGACAGATTTCATCACTATGTATTCTTTTCATTTTTTTTTAAATCAATTAATTTGTGGTGATTTATAGAACTACAGCAATAAGTACTTGTTTAGTGATGATTTTATTTAATAAAACGTAAAACATGAAAAAAATAATTGAATGTTATTATAAATGTATAAAATAATAACTAGATACACCAAATTTGTTGTAAATTATGGTAATCCTATTCCGAAATCTATATGGGAAATGGGATTTGGAATTGATAACAGTTAAAAAATTAACAACAAATCATAGAGTACTATATACAACAAATAATGATATCAAAACAATTTATGTTGATAGCAGATTTATAGATAATTCTGTGATAATAGCATAGACATAAATATTTATAGGTAGTAGCAATGATTATATATAATATATAATCAATTGGTAGTAACCTAACCTGTCTATGCAGGTCATAGAGTAAGAATATGCAGGCACATAACCAAGATTTATTCTGAGAGGGGCCAAATTTTTATTGACCCCATTCAGCAAAAAAAAAAAAAAAAAAAGTTGGTCAGTAGGGGATGGAAACAGTTCACTCGAGATACTTCGTAGGATACTGGTAGATATGTTAAATTTAGAAACAATTTTTCAAACAAAAAAATGTGTAAAATAGGTACCTACCTATTTATGAAAAATATGTGATATACATATTATATTATAATAGTAAAATAAATACTACACTTATGGAAAATTTCAAATTTTTAAGCTGGTTTAGTTTTTCCTTATACGTTTATGTACCTAATGATTGGATCATAGATATATACATGGGGTGTAGTGCTATTGCTGAATTTAAAACTTATTCTCGATTTGTATAAAATGAATACCTACGTGCTAAATAAATACTTAAATTGATTTTAAATTTGTTTTTAAAATATTTTTCATGTGTTTTTATCAAAAAAATCACAATATCCAAAGTTTTCTCATATTTCTCTAATCGACAATTTTCAAAAATCTTCCAGTTTTTCTAAAAATTATAGATCTTGACGATACATTTTCAAGTATATAAAATAACATTTTTGACCATTCCATATTTATGTTACATTATAATGAAAAAAATGGGCTGCTTGCTAGGTATATATTATGTAGTATGTACCTATATTAAAGGACCAGTTAGAATTTTACTGAATCAGACACAAAATCCTGTATAAACCAATGTCAGGAAAAATTTAAATAATAACAAATAAACATTACTGTAAAACCACTAGTAACTCCACTCAGAATCAAAATAGTCACATAAATAAATAAGTTATTACTAACGACTAATTTAACTTATTATTACTATAATTACTAATAAATTAAATAATATATTTGTAATGTTTATTTTCCATGTAAGCAAGTGTAGGTTAGGTACATAATATACATAACTTCTATAAGTAATGTAAAAGGCTTAAGAGGGCCCTTCACATCAGATTTTTTTATGAAATTTTAAGAAAAATGATAATTCAACAATTTAAAAATATTTAATTATATTATAAAATAGTTATGCGTCAGTACCATTTTTAGATTCTGAGTGTAGTGAGGGAGCTGGGTAGTGGTTTTACAATGAAGTTTTTTTTATTATATAATATAAATTTTTATTTATTTTTCTGTAAACAAATTTACTACCAGGAGTACTCCGATCTTTACATGTTTACATGGTTTCCTGTAGCAAATTTCATCTAGTTAGTTGGTACTTTGAGAGGTCATTTTTCGATTTTCTCAATAGTTTTTTTAATGCACCAAGGGAAAATTACCAAAAAAAAATGACGAAAAAACGGCAAAAATAGGATTTCGTCAAATCCAGATTTTTCATTTCTTCGTAATTTCAAAAATAATGACTTTAAAATCTTGAAATTTACATTGAATATTGAATTTAGTACCTAATATATTTATGTTGATTAAGTTTTTTTTAATTTTTGGGCTATTTATAGACATTTTATATTTCGAGGTTTCCAAGTCCTAAAAGAGGTAATTTTGGGTTTTAATACCTGAAAATTGTATACAGCGTTAAATATATGTTACTCTAACTAAATTAAAAAAATCTCGAAAATCCGTAGCCACAATTTTTTTTTTATAGTAATTTTAATTTTTTCGACAAAATTATCAATTTTGAGGTATTTAAGTCCAAATAGTTGATAAAATGAGATTTAAAGACCTGAAAAAATTTAATATAACGTGCATTAATTTAACTAAATAAGAAAAAAAAAAAAACAGACGGAAAAATTCTCTGTTAACAAATTTACTACCAGTACTCAGATCTTTATAAGCTTATATGGTTTTTTGTAGCAAATTTTATCTAGTTGGTACTTTAGAGAGGTCATTTTTCGATTTTCTCAATAGTTTTTTAATTAAATATAAGTAGGTACTGAGTATATAACTAATATTAAGAGTTATGAATACTACACCAAAGCTCCGCTCAGAATCGTCTTATTGAATGCAATGATTTATCATTGCTTTCAAATGCAATACATCCATCAAGAATATACTGCCCAGTAGCGAAGTGCATCCTTCCTAATGATACCCAGCGAGTGCACTTTTTTATTGTTGTATCACAATATTTGTTAAAAATCACGTTCGGACTTTAAAACTACAACTCTTCTTTACAAAATATGAAAGATTAAAATATTTAATGTGGTCGAGCGTGGTTTTTTTCAATAATTTTTTTAAAATCCGTGATTGAAAACCGGGAAATTTTAAAATTAAAAAAAAATGCTACACATAAGATAGTATTCTCAGTTTTCACATTTTGATCCTGTGATTACTAAGAGAGAAGTTGTAATTATAGAGCGCAAAAGTATTTTAATACCGTTAAAATGGGTGTGTATCATTCTCTTAAAAAACTGAGGGGACCAACTCGTAGCTACTGATTTTTCAAAGAGGCTCTGCCTCTCCTGTAGCGTGCCTGTGTCTATGATTGATAGCACAGATTTAAGATATAAAAAAAAAGCATCTGGAGCAGCAGTCACCAACTGGCTGCCTGGACACATTTTTTATGGACAGGTTAGGTTAGGTTATACATACAACCTTGCCGTAGTCAAGTACCATCTACATTGGCACATATTTTTTCAGGGATTTTTCTACTTTACCTGAGAATTCAATATTTCATGTTTTTTTCTTTTTTGTAAAATACATACTTATTGATAAAAAAAATCATAGTGAAGTCAAAATTTGACGATCAGACTTTATATTCAAGTTATAACAATTTGAAATTGCGCTATTTTATAGTGTTTTTTTAAGAGGTAAATTTTTTCTATATCACCAAATACATACACATAGTCTAATAGCAGATTACAACAGTTTGACAAGCGGGATTCACAGTTCAAAATATTTTTTCAAATTAATTTTTTGCACTGGACTTTTTTAGATTAACTTTTCAATAGTATAGGTTTTAAGGAAATATATAATAAAATTGGAATGTCTTATAAATAGTTGTGTATATAATAAGAGGTAAAAATATATATAAATTACAAGTACAAAAGAATATGTTTTTTATATGATGAACAATTAATATATAATATAAAGATATATGAGGTATATGTCATCAATTTTCCATTACTGTTCCATCTTTAGCAGAACCATTTATTTCAAGTGTATAAAAGAATGAATCTAATACTGAAAGTGCATTATGTTTAGGTTCCCGGTCTGAAATGAATACATCTTCATTTTTCCATAAATAAAATGATTCTTTGTTTATTACATCATCTTGATAGAGCTTATTAAATATTTTCAATATCATACCTGGTAATGAAAATATATAATCATATTAATTATTGTACTCAAGGGTGCGTTCCCAAAACGTTGTGTTGTTGACTCCAAGTAGTAAACTCGTTACCCAAATAAAAGTGGTATTTTATTAGGAACTCCACAGAATATTCTTTGGTAAGTAACTACTGATAATAATTCTCACCATATATAGATAACATGTAATTTTTATTTATTAGTTTTGAGTATGTATAGTATATAATTAGATAGAACTTTATTTAAGAATAGAACAGAGGTTAGGTCTCTACATAATTTTCTTACTTTCAAATCTTTACAATAATGTTCATGTCACGTGATCAAGAACATTAAGAGGAAAGACACAGTACTGTTGATTTAAGTGGTACAGATTCGTCACAACCATAATGCACTCAGAACAGTAGTGATGTAATTTTTATATGTACTGCATGGGATAATATATTTATTAGTTTTTTATTATTTTATCCTAAATTGTAAAACTTATAAATAAATATTTAATTAAATACATTATTTCAAGACCACATTTTTCTCGGTTGAATGGATGCATTTCTAATATATTTAAAACTAATAGAATAAGTAACAATTAAAAAAAAAAATTCCAATTTCATAAATACATAGATTTTCATACACAGGTTGCCCTATGATATTGTATTAAAACTTCATTATTATACTTGTGAGTTGTAATAACACTCATACATAAATAGATATTATATTATCTATAAAATTGGACAGTATTTAAAATATATATATGTATATCTTTTATTCTAATGGTCATATATTCTTTCTAGGACATGCATATTCATTTATCTGGTCTTGAAATAACGCATTAAAATAATTATTCATGAGTTTTACCATTTACGATAAAATAATAAAAAAAAACCTATAAATGTCCTATTATGCTATGCATATAATAATGACAATGACCATTATTTGGTTAGGGTGAAAATTGAAGTTAAACTAAAGAAGAGGAAAACTAACAACAGTTGACAGATATGACATCACTAAGTTCAAAGAAGCAGAATACTGCAAGCGTTTTAAAATTAAAATATATAAATGCAATAGAGATATGAATATAGATAGTACAGGTTCAGTTCAATAAATGCAATGTGGAAGAAACAAGACACAATAAAAGAAGCTGAAGTTCTGAGTAAACCAAGAAATACAAAAAAAAAACCTTGGTTTAACAGAAGGTGCGAGAGGGCACTAAATCAACGAAAGAAATGTAGAAACCTATACCTCAATGACCTTTCCCATGGAGAAAACAAAATAAAATATAATGAGAGCACAAAGGAAGCAAGCAGAATTTTCAAGTACAAAAAAGAGCATATACTAAGAATATTTTAGAGGAAGCAGAAAAAAATCACAAGGAACATAATTCACACTAATTATACAAAAATATTAATGCAATAAAGGGAGGCTAAAAAAAACTATAAAAAGTCTCTAAAAAAGGAAGATTGAATACTAATTACTGCCTGATCAGATATTATAGAAATACGGAGGACATATTTTGAACATCTCCTCAACTGTAACAACCCTATAAATACCTTCACATGGACAAGTACAGAACCTAATCTAAATGAATATGTAGCACCGTTAAAACAAGAAGTTGAGCAACAAATAAGGCGACTGAAGAACCATAAATCACCATGAGAGGACGGTATAAAAGGTGAAATTATGAAGATGCTAAATGAGGACTCAATTAGCAAATGTACACAGATTAATAACCCATATCTGGGAAAAGAAGAGCCACCGGAAGGCTGGAATGTTGCAGTAATATGTCCAATTCATACAAAAGATGACCCATAAATATGTAATAATTATAGAGGAATAGCCATGCTGAATGTGGCCTACAAAGTATTGTCCTATTGCATATTAGACAGCATTAAGCTAATAGCCGAAGAGATTCTGGGAGATTACCAAGGGAGTTTCAGACCTAACAGTCAACAACAGTACAAATCTTCAGCCTAAGACAGATTTTCCCAGAAAAATCATGGGAATTCAATATAAATGTAAGTGTACTATTTGTGGATTTAAAAAAAACGCAGTCTTTTTAACATATTAAAAGAGTTCAATTTCCAAATAATAAATTTAATTGAGACCACCATAAAAAATACAGAAATTAAAATAAAGGTAGCATCTGAAGTGTCAAGCCTAGCTATATAAATACGGGCCTAAGACAAGGAGATGCGCTATCATTGGGAAATTTGAACGTAAATATCATGGCTTATGCGGATGATATAGCAATATTAGGAAATACTGAAGAAACGGTAAAATGAGTATGCAGGAAATTCTTGACTATGGCAAGGAAGATAGAACTGGATATAAACGATAAAAAATCAGAGTACATATTGATAAGTCACCAGAACAGAGAATATCAACGAGAACAATTTATGAATGTTGAGGGATATGTATTTAAGAAAATCACACATTTGATATACTACACATACTAAGACAAGACAATGACTTGAAAATGGGAAAATGAAAATGAGTACAAGAATACAAAAAGGCAATAAGCGTTTTTTTGGTCTTCGAAAAATACTGAGCTCAAGAAAGAACAATATCAACAAACCTGAAGACACAGATGTACATGACTCTGATATGATCTAAAGTACTATATACCTCAGAAACCTCAGATGGATGCAACAAATTTGAACCATTTTTTTTTAGCTATGTTCGGCCATACTTCATCTAATGTTCATAGGTTATATTATAAATATATTAACCATCGTTTGAATTTTCTGAGTAATATTGATTAAACTCTACTATAACTATGAATATTCGAACGCACCTCAAGAAAGTAATTCAAAACTAATACCAACCATCAGGATACTCAAGTGCGGCAAACATTATTTGAACACCGTACAAACATTGTAATTCTCGTTTCTGGATACCAGATTGTAGAACCCATTCTTCAGACCGGATAAAATTAGTCAACAGTTTCAGATGAACGCTTTGGAAGAAATTCTCAAAAGAGTTATCTGCAAATTAAAAATAAAATGTAGTATATATTACATTTATTATTTTAATTTTAAGAGTAGTTACTAACTAGAATTTAAGCATATCATGACAATGGCTATGGTTAATGCCCGCACAAATATAGGACTTTTTATTATTTCACGCTTGAAATTTGACTAAAGGGAAAAGTTTTATTAATAATACCATTTTAAATTGTATAAAAATACTTAGATAAATAATATTAACAACTAAGATGATATTTAATTTATAAAAATACATAATTATATACTTACACGTATCCAAGAAATCATTATAACATACAATAGTTTAGATTCGATTGCCTTCATTGCATCATACATAGTTATAGACATAAAAAACATTCCTACTCGCTAAAAATAAAATAAACTAGGTACAATCATCAAAATTGAAATAAATAAATATATATTCAAACTTACATTATTTTTATAATGTTTAATTAATTGGTCAGCTGGTATAAATTCATTGAGAGGAATATATTCAGACTTCATCCACTTATAATATGTCCATATAATACACCCTGCCTAAATAGAGAAAATTATTAAAAAAATTAATATTCAACATTTGCTAAAATATAAAAATTCTCTAATGAATATCTAAATAAACAATTGGTACTAATTTAATTTTACATTATTGGTTTTTTATTTTCTCCCCCTTTTACATACGTCACAGCTATACTATGTTTACTTTAAGATCAGTACCTAGCAGCAACAAGTTTTTGTCAGCGAGTCAGGTGACGTCAACCAACTGTTTGGCACTCCAATTCAACACGTGTCCACTCACTACTACTGCGCTCCGAATAGGTATTTTAAATTATGTGTACATGTTAGTTAGTTGTCAATACTATAATAATTTAGTGGCGTGCGAGGCCGAAGTTTGGAATAAAGCCACGCTCTTGCGCACAAGTTGGTCGCCTGGTACTGATCTTGATGTGAACAGAGTATACATATTTAATTTTTCAACGAAAAACTTGCAGTAGAATTCTGAACTCATTTTTATCAACTTCTTTAACAAACTTCTAGAAATATATATAAAAAATATTTAATAACCGTTTTTTCGATATATATTAATTCTCTTTTAGATACAATTTGATATTTATATGTATAAGGACATAAAAATTAGCTACATGGAGTACTACTTAATGTTGTTCTTCATAGTTTAATTTTTGTTTCATCTTTCTATAATATTCAGATGTTGATAAAAATGTAGTGTGAAAGTAATATTTTTAATTAAATTGTATAAACACATAATAATTAACAACAAAAAAAATAGTGACCTAAGATCACATAATTTACTTTCAATTCTTTTTAACATTTCTCTAAAACTGTCTATAATCAGTGTTGGAATATATATAATAATATCAAATAAGCGAGGACTCAAAGCCAAACTCTGACTTTAACATCCTCAGTTTATCCACTTAGAATCCTCACCTTGTACTCGCCCCTTCATACATGTCTTCAATTATTTTCTTCCTTAATCCTTTTTTTATTATTGCCCACTTCAAGATTTTTCTCGAAAACCTATCATATAAGCCTTCTCTAGAGTCTAGATCAATAAGTACTATATACAAATTCCTTTTCCTTTCTTCGTACTTCTCTATTATCTGTCTTATACAAAATATTGACTTCATTGTTATCTCCCAGGCTTAAACCTAATCCGAGTTCTAGTAACAATTGTTTCATTGCTTACCCCTTTATCCATTATCTTTTCCGAAATCTTCATACTGTGACACAAAGACAAATAATATGTAGTTCTTAAACTCATCACTAAATTTTAAAATATTTTTTAAAATTTGTTTAAATTACAATATTTTAAATACTTTATTGTCAAAAAATGCAAAAAGTAGGATTGGTCCTTTGACCCAAACCACTAATTTTTACATGGGTGATTTGCAATAAAATTATTATTAATCAAGTTATAAAAATGGGGAATATAGAACATTCTGGAAATTCAGTCTTTTAGCTCAACTTCTAATAATATTATTGAAAATCACCCATGTAAAATTTTAGATTATTTTACAATATTTAAATTTATGTATGTATTTAATTTATAGAAGTCATCGAATGCTAAAATCACTCGGTATCTCAGAAACAGTGGCATTTATGTCCATGTGCTGTTAATTAGAAAAAATGTAATAAGTACATAATACAGTAAATTATATGTATAATATATGTTTATATTAGTAGGTAAAAGTTATAATTATATAGTAAATGATTTCTTGTAACCAATAATTATTTACAACACATTTATATACACATAAATGTATAAACCTATAAACAAATAAAAGAGTGACAATGATCAGAATACAAGATTTAATAAGTTATGTTGAAATTTAGTTTTTTAATTCTTATTTAAAAATAATATTAAACTATGCAATTAAAATGCAAGATGCAAAATGTTTTTAAAAATGGCCGGGTAGTAAAAAAAAATTACACACTTCAAATATTTGCACTCGAAATGATACATTTTGTTTATGTCCTTGACACAATCCTAAATAAAATAATTTTTCAAAAATATCAGACACACACTATAAACAAACTATTTTATTTAAATATTAACTTGGTTTTATTTGTATAAAATTCACCTAGGACATGACTAAAAAATCAAATTTTATTCCATATAAAATATAAATAATAGAAAAACAAGATAAAACAATAATTACTTTTGTAATATTCTGAGTTTCACCGGTTGTAAGAAGATAATGATTGAATAATTCAAAGGTAATTATAGGAAAAAGTTTTGTACTTCCTTTTGGCATACATTCTTGCAAATTATTAAAATAAAATGAAGAAGTTGTTGAATATAATATAGGAACTAAAAAAAAAAAAAAAACATCATAATATAATTTAAGAATTACAATACTACTACTATACTACTTGAGTACTATGTAATAAAAATGTACTAATTTAATTAAAAATGAAGAAACCAACTAATTTTAATTAAATGTAAATGAAAAAAAACTTACAAATAATTAAATTAATCATATACTGAGGTAATTTTGGTGGTAAATATTTTTTCCAAGTCTTCAGACTATGAGCAATTCTACAAACAATAATAGATTAATAATAATATTTAAACACATTTTAATGAAAGTACCCGTTAGTAAGAGATATCATAGAAAGCACATTTAGTGATAAAAGTTCACCAAACATCGTTCCAGTTTCTACTACGTTGTCTATACTTATATGGAATGAAGCACGTACCATTGATATTACAAATAATTCATGTCTTGTACAAATGGCAGAATTTTTATTTTTCAATAAACATATTACAACCTATGGACAAAGAATATTAACATAAATCATATATTTTTATAATATATAAATACACACGTCTAAACGTTTTTGACCAAATTGATTTTTAATAATATTTATACATTCAGAATTAAAATCTTCGATCAATAATTGTGATTTTGAAGAGATTTCAGCAGGCTCTTGTATAATATATGAAGAGACTGTAGAATTTAACGATGAAGCTGCTTGAGAAAATTCAACATCTTTAATAAAGAAAAGTATTACAAATTACTATTTATAAAACAATTAAATTATAATTAAAAATTGTTATCTAATTATTATACCAGACACATTTCTTCTGATTTTTCCAGTTTTAGTTGTTTTTATTGACTTCCTTCGTTTACTTTTATTAGACATACTAAATATAATTTAAGAAATTAGTCATATTATATTATAATTGAATGTTACAAGTAGATGGGTTATACTATATAAATTGAAAAATTTCCATTTTCTTAACTTCAAAATTAATATTTTTCCTATTTTACTCTTTTAAATGTTAATAATATTACAAATTAAAAATAACCTATATCATATGAAAGATTCAATGACAAAATAAATTGTTTCAATTTACTGTATACTTGTGACATTCAATACAATTAATAGATACCATTTATATATATAAACAAAATGTTTCTTTTTTTTCCATAAAAACTTCGAGAAAGAACTCATGTTAAGCCGGATCTACATTATGGACTGAACTTATGGTTTTCACAAGTCATATTTTGAGGGAACTTTATAATAGATGTTGTAAACTTCAAAAATTTTACTAGATTAACAAGTTTTGCAATTTATTTATGTAGCTACTATAAAGTACCATTAAAAATTATTTTAAAAAACATGAGGTGATTTTCAAAGTTTGAATGGAAAAAAAAGAAACACCCTGTATATATACAGTGGAACTTCTATTTAACAAACTTGTCAGTTCTTTAAAAAAATTTTCTTTTCAACAGGCTGATTTCATTATGATAAAACACGCAACACAAAGTAATGAACAAATGGTGATAACAATAATGCTTTTATTATCGATAGATCATCTCTATCAGTCAATAGCAATACAATTTAACGAGATATAATAAAGGCATAATATTGTATGCAAGATTGACAAATGTGTACTTATTAATTCCTTAAAGAAGACATTTTTTTATAAAATAGAAATGTTTTTCCACTATTATATACATTATATATTAGAGAAGGGTCAAATACTAAATGCATTTGAAGTCGAACTATATTTATATTATTATATTATTTATATTATTAAATAGAACTAACCTATTTCATATACTTATATTAAGATTTATAAATATAAATTGGAAGAGTAAGAGGGGGTACCTTACCTCTGGTAAAACTTGGAAGGGCCATACTTGCTCCCTTTAACATTTTGGAAATTAATTATTAAAATTTTCATTATTTTATATACATTTGCAATTTGTAGTAATTTATCTGATATTGAACAAATCTGTTAGAATCTATTTAAAATATTCCATTTTAAAAACAATTATGAGCAAAGTTGGTAGTCATTTTTTAAAATTTATACTGAATAATTTTCCTTAATTTTGGTACTCTCAATTTTTTTGTGAATTCCACCTTTGTTTAGAATCAATACTTGTCTAATATGTTTTGTAATGATTTCTAAGTTAAAAATTTTATTTATTTTGAATTTTTTTGTATAATCATTTGCAGTTTTTAAAGTTGATTATTTTGTATACCCTATCTTCTAATTTAAGTTTTTTATCATACCTACTGTTATATTTTATCTGGCCGTGTTAGGCAACTAATTTAAAAACCTCGCTTAGAAACTAAAAACCCGTAATTAGCCAAAGTGTGACCACCAATACCTCACTCTTCTTCACGTAAATATGGAACAAATATGAATATAAACACATAGAAAAATTAACATATCAAATTAATAAGCTAAAACTAACTATTATGACAAATTACAAAACAATCATGAAATCAAATGGAAGATGGTCGGAGATTTCTCACCGGTCCGGCATATGTTCCGTAGCAATTATTTCTGGTGCTGGCTGGTTAATGTCTGGCACCAACACAGGAAGCCCTGTGAGGAGTGCCATATCCTGAGTTTCGAGTATTTATTTCTGAATGTATGATGGGGAAACAAATATCTTGAGTTTGGATTTTTGGACCACCGAAATCCACTTGCTTGAAGAATGAAAGCATGTTGTTTGATCCATTGATTTCCTCTTTTAACAGTAACTATTGATCCATTAACAGACTACTCTGAAAGGATCTGGGTTATAAAATGGTGTTTATTTCTAACCGTTTGCAAAGAACTGTATCATCAGCTTTGATTGAATGATGAGAAGCACATACCAAAACAGCTTCTTGTATTTCTGCTGTAACTATAAAAGGCACGTTGAGTAAAAGATTATTAACTGACCTCTGAAACACTAGTTCAAACGGTGACTTACCAGTACTTGGGTGTGGTGTTGATCAGTAGTTAAGTAAGAAAGTTTCCAAACTTGAAATAAAATCGCAACATAGATATTTTTTTATCGTTTCTATTATATATTCAGCTTGAGGTGTAATGCAATGCTGAAATATCCTTAAACCACATCAATATGAGGAAATCTAGAAAATTCATCTGTAATGAGGAAAATGTATTTACTATTGTGAAAAGGTCCAGCAAAATTTGCAGCCACATTCTCGAACGGTACTCCTGTTATTTTGGTCATAATTGGTTCATGGTTAGTAGACGGTGTAACAGCTTGACAAGAAATACAGTTTTTCACAGATTTTTCTACCATTGAATCCAGATTTGGGAACTATAATTTTGTTCCGACTATGCCCATGTGGTCCTTGATGGGCTAGTCAATCACTTTTTGTTGTAAAACTCTTGGTATCACTAATCTATCTTGACGTAGAACAATCCTGTTATATTCCGTTAGCTCCATATTAATGGTCTTATATTGCTTAAGGTTATGCCAGTCATCTTCACCTCACAGACAAGCTACTATCTTTTGCAAAACTGGGTCCAGTGACGTTTCCTTTAGTACCTCACTAAAGGATAGTTAGACAGGGACATTTTTAGCTATAGTGTACATAAAATTCAACGCTATTTCTAGTTGTACTACGACTACCATACGAAACAATAAACGTGTCTCCATTAGTTTCTAGTTGTGAAAGGATGGCACTAAGACCGACCAGACTTGAATCAACATGGAGGTGCGTCTATTTATTGATACCAAAATAGGCCAAATGGCTTGCATTTTGTAAATGATTTTTAAGTTGTTTAAAAGCACACTCATACTTTTCATCCTAAATCCAATCTCTTGGGGTTTTGATCAAATCCTGAAGCATTTTTATGTTAGTTGCCAAGTTTGGCATAAACTTCCCCATGTAATTCAGCATCCCGAGCAAACTTCTTGCTTCAGAAGGTGTAGTGGGTGGGTTTTTAACTTATAAATAATTCAACTTTCTTCTCATCAGGTGTTATTCCTGTCCTGAGAACACACATCCAAAAAAATGTATTTTGTGTTAGCAGAGATAACACTTGGCTTTATTGAGTATTAGATTATGTTTTTCCAAACGCTCAAGAACTGCCATGAGGGACTTGTTGTGTAAATGCAATGTTTTTTAATGAATAAGTATATCATCACTAATGTTTATAACTCCTGGTATGTTTGCTAAAACTTGATGTATGATATTTTGAAATAACTCTACTGCTGCATTTATACCAAAATTAAGACGAGTGTATCGAAAAATCGCAATATTGGTAGAAAATGTTGTAATCATTTTAGAATCATCATCCAGTGATAGTTGGTGATACTTGTCTTATAGATCAATCTTACTGAAAATCGAAGAACCATTGAGTTGAAGAATTGTCATCAATGATTGGGGTGATATGGCACTCACATTTAATGGCCTTGTTAGCAGCACGCATATAAACCCAAATGTAAAAATTTGCAAGTTTATTGGATGTAACTTCACGGCAGATTTTCCAAAAATTTGCATGAAACTGAAATGTCTAACTGAATTAGCTTCTGACCCTGAATCTACTAGAAATTCAATTGGACGATTATTTACCAGAATGTTTGTGACCGGTCTGCTGTGTCCCGACATGGTGTTAATTGTAAAAACGTATCCTGTTGGTGAAACACACTACTACAGTTATTTGTAATGACTGAGTTCTGCTGTACCGTAACTTTATTCACTTGTTTTATAACATGGAACATGCTGTGAGCTGATACACAATTTTGCAAAATGGCAATTTTTTTTTTTACAAAGATTACATTCTACTTTCAACCTTGTTTGTTTGCTGACGTAAATGTTTATTGTTATTTTTAGCTAGAACTACTGAAACGGAAACAGCCTCTTCTGTTGATTCGATCATCCTGGTTTGAAAGTCAATTACTTCTAATGTGATTCCCCTTGATAATAACCGTTCTAAAGTTGGTTGTTTTTGAAGGGCAAAACATCTAAGTTTTGAATTAATAGTGTGCAAAATGATTTATGATCCAATTTCATCATTCCGGTCAACAAAATTACAGTTTTAACTGAGCTTTAATAATCTAGCATAAAAATGCATTACGTTTGCTTGGCTTTTCAAAAATTGTATATTTCATAATCACAATCTTAGATTATCTTAGGTTCGAAATGATTGCTCAAAACGGCTTTGGTAGTGACATATTTGCTTTGTCCTAAGATACTAGTATGCTTTAATGATTGATATATATCATATACTTTTTCAACCACATTGTACAACAATAATGTAACTTTGAGATTATCACTGGACACATTCATAGCCACCAAAAAATTTTCGAACCTATTTATCCAACTTACCTTGTGTCAATGTTGTGGATCGATGGACCGAATACCTCGAATTGAGTAGAGAAATTGTTCATAGTTCTATGAAACGCTCTATCCGATGGCATTTACACACGTTTTTCGACTAGAATCTTCGTCGCCAAATATTATGTTTTACCTAGCCGTATTGACTCGGGAAATAAAGAACATTTGTGTTGGTTAAATTCAACCGTTTATTAATGAACACGTGAAGGAAAACCAACTTAAAAATCACTAGGTACAAAAAACTCACAATTAGCCAACAGCGTTACCACCTAAACCACACCTACTACCTACTATTCGCTACACATTACACAAATATGGTACGTACCTTTTTTTATTTTTTTACATTAGATATTTAGAGACAATACAAAACTAAAAGACATATGTACATTTGCATAGTCAAAGTTGTATATTTGGAGGTTAGTAAAAAAAATTGATTTTGCCTACTCATAAAAAGTCTCAAGATGTTTATGTTAAGGTTAATATTAATGAGGCATCATTTTTATTTTAAATTTCAAACTCAATCAGATCAGTAGGTATATACTATATTTATATAGAACAGTTCTGTTAAATTTTTTCACAATTTTCAATTTTAGGTTTCTAAACATTTAAAAAATTTTAGGTACCATATTACATCCCCATTATGTCAGACTGTCAGTAGTTACGATTGTGGATTTGGTTCCTAGGGAGATAAATATTATTCATTTTGTTTTATATGTTTAGATTATGCTTTAAAATAGGTTTAAAAAGTGGAAATGTTTGAATTTTTTTTTTTTTAATTTGAATATTTTGACCCATCTCATTATGTATATTAAAAACTATTTACTTTTAAATAAATATTTACTTTGTATGTAAAGTAATTGATTGTTTATCATCATTTGAAGTAGCTGATGTTTTATTACCAGTGAATGTACTATTTTCATCCTCAGCAGGGTATGAAAAAATAGTTATGGAATGTTCCTAAAAAAATAATAAAAATGTATGTACCTATTTACAAACAGGTTACAATTTAATATGAAATAATATAATACAAGTATACTAGTAATTTATATATATAATTATATACTTCAAAAAGTCAATTTTTTTTTGAAATTCAGACATTTTCAAACATTTTATTTTCAATCAAGATACTAAAAAATTGTTATTAAATAAGAGTACGACTATCAAAATATAAGCATAAGCGCAAATTGCAGGGAGGCTAAGCTCCTCTCAATTTGAATGTATCAATCAATATCAAACAACACTACAATTGTGATATGTATAGTTGGGCTAAAAGAAATAAATTGGAGTTTTAAAATTTAAAATTTAGGAATAAATTTGTGCTTATGAACATAAGTATCTTTATTAATTTAAATTTTTCTGAAATATTTATTTTTGTTTTAGAGTTTATGGACTACAGAAAACCTACAAAGACAAAAATACACATTCAAATATTTTTCTAGATGGTAAAGAATCCGTGAAAGACAACAAACACAGTGGCCGTCCAACATAAATTTTTTTTTTTCATTAATCAGGGAATTATTCCTAACTGTCAAACAGTTAACGCTGTTAACTATAAGTAGTTTGAACCACCATCTTAAGAGCATTCGATATGTTTGCCTCACCTGTATGAAAATTGTAACTTTTTCCTGTTCTACAGTGCTTAATTAGGGGGAGAATGTGGGGGATGGAGTACCCATTCTTTTTTAAAACAAACATTTTAGCATACCTCTTCTAAATTTCTTAAATAGACACGTATAATGGTAATAATAATTATTGAATTGTAATTACCTATAGGCTATATATTTAAAATATAATATATGAATTTCAAACTACATAAAATTGACCTCAAATATTAATAAGTATATATTTTTAAAAAAGAGTCAATATTGAAATGCAGGAAATGGGTAAATCCAAGATGTTGTGATTTTTTCTAACAACAAAAAATCTGTAGAACATAGACAAAAAAGTTAATTTGAATATTTAATAGAAAACTGCAGCTGTTTGTGGTATTCTCTAAATTTTGGTTAGTACTATAAATGTGAATGTTCCTATAGGTTTAAAAAATAATTCAATTATTTAGATTTTTTTGTATTCAAAGAATAGTTTTTAAATTTTGTATACAAATTTTGGGTCATTCTTTATAAATCTCATAAAAAATCTATGTTCAATTAAAAAAGGTCACAAAGTTGAGAGAAATGAAAAAATTTGGTATTTTCTGAATATACCTGATAATTAAACATAAAATGTAAAATGATTTTAATTTTATTATAAACCCACCCAATAAGAGTTAGGTAATATGTAATGATATAATATATTAACTTCTTTTAAAAACATGTTTTTCTTTTAAATAAAAAAGGACTGTTTTTTTTTCCACATAAAAAAAAAAAATAAAAAAATTATAAGTTAATATGAAATTTGAGTATTTGGGAACACAAATATTTATTATACTTTTGTTTGTCATTGCCATTTAATTACAAGCTATATTTAATTAAAACTAAAAATAAACCATTTTTAATATTAAGAAGTAGTTATTGAGCTACTTAGTATACTTACCTACGCATAACATAGCAAATCCACATACCACATTCTTACTACAGTTTATTTAAAATATTAGAGTAAATTTACCTATTATCAAATTTTTAGAGAACATAAACTATACTATAGCGTAGTTTTTATTTTTAACCAAGTTATAAGTAGTTAAATAACTCATTTTAATACATATAAACAATTTCAAAAATAAAATGTTCTTCTTTACAAATTTAATAATAGGTAAATTTACTCCAATATTAGTTATAAATAAACTGTAGTGAGAATGCGGTACATAGACTTGCTATATTATGCGTATGTAAGACAGAAACAACAAATGTGTGGGTAGTGTCCTCTTAAGAACATATCTAAGGTTTTTTTAAAAAGGCTATACAATGGCTGGAAACACATAGTAAAACTGTCAAATGAGTCTATTTTAAATAGATAAATGGTTAAATTCACTAGTATAATTTTTTATAAAATTAATCCAAAGATCACACATGCCATAAAATAAAAATATTTTATTTATTTTTAGAAAAATTGTGATCCAATATTTTTCATAAAGCAAATATTTCATTCGTTCATCATTTAATAATATATTTCAGTTTTTTTTAAACATCAGGATTATTATACCAAATATTATTCAAAAAAAAATTCATCATCAAATAATACTAACAGTTGAAAACATCTAGAAATGTGTTTAAATACAAAATCTACCTGTAAAAAAGGCTTGTAGTGCACATTTTCATAAGATTCATAACTTGAAACAGTTGGAGTTGTTTGAATAAATTCACACATCGTATTGATTGCTGCCTCTGTAATATTATACAATATTATATTATAAAAAAAGGATATTTTAGATTCTTAGCATAGAGAAGAATGTATTGGTTTTTATTTTTTATTTTTGTGCATATATGTATACTTTTTTCGGGTAGGCGTGAAGTAAGAAATTTTGCGTACATACTTATATAACAGCAAATTTGTTGTATGATTGAAGTCAAATGTATGTTGATGGCCCTGCCTACTGTGAGGTAATATTACATGAAAGAATGATATAGTGGTTTTTATTATCACAAACCTATTCACGCATAATTGTTGTATGAACTACATAAAAAATCCGAATTCCTATTAACCAGTGGCAGACTCACCTAATGCATAGCTGCAACATTAGTTGGTACTTTTTATGTCATTTTTTATTTTCCTAATAGTTTTATAAGCATAAAAAGCTACCGATTTTAACAAACAATTGTTATAAATAAAAAAATAGCAAATAAACTATTAAAGTTACTCCGAATTATATTTACACGTATTTTTGTTATTGATTTTTATAAGTATAAAATAACTAATGTTTGATGTTTTTAACATAAGCCTGTTTTTTTATAAATAAACAAATACAAGTTTATGGGTAGGTGTTTTTGATTAGATTTCTGATAGCAAATTCAAGCTAGTACAACTTAACAGAGGTAATATTTCAATTTTCTTAATAGTTTTCGTAAGCATAAAGGAAAGTTAGGTAGCAAAAATTATTTTAAAAAGTTGAAATTTACACTAATTATTTAAAGTGTTTATAATATAAAAGTTCAAGATATACTTTTATAAAATTTCCAAGATATCTACTTTTGTTAAGATAACACATAGTAATTATGCCATATAAATTAAAATTAGACAACTTTAATAGTTGTTTATTATTTAAATATTTAATTTAGATTGTACATATTTAAATATAATTTATAATCCAAATATTTAATCCTCTATATTTTAATATATTTTTTATTTATATTTTAATAGGTACATTAAGTCTTTTGCATATAATAAATATATATATATATATAAATATATATATAAACAGTAAGTAAGTAGACATACCTACTAAAAGTAAAAATGCCATCCAGGTGCAAGTGGATCCATCATTCATTATTAGACAGAATAGTATCATTATTATTTATTAAGAAAAACATAAAAAAATCTAAAATATCAACTATAATACATTTCCCATTAGAAAACTTCAAACTAAAAGTAAACTTAACTACATCTTAAGTATGGGTACATATAAAAAAAAAACTTGTTTCAACATTTTTATACATTTTTTAGTAATTTTTTTTTTTTTTTGAAATTTTATGTTTCAATCTCAAAAATAATTTTTAATCATTTTCAGTAGTTGTATATATGCTTAAGAAAACTACTGCGAAAATGAAATAAAAGTTACTTAATAAAAGTGGGTACTAAATAAAATGAATTTGCTCTTGAACTTTTCAACTCACTAACACAAAGTGTATATTATACAAAAAAAAAAAAAAAGTAATTGTACAATTAATATATTCCTTGTTATGCTCAAAATCTAAAATGAAGGATTTCATTTTTAATAAAACAACTAATTTAATAGGTAACAAATATTTACTTACTATTTATGAACTTATTATTACTATTACTACCATTATCTTTTTCTTCTTCTTTTTGAGGTATTGATTGTTCTACACAATATTTGTCTAATTCATTAATTAACTTAGATTTACTGTAACATTTTGGAAGTATCCATTTGTTATTTGGTAAATATATGACATCCTGTATTGTAAGTTGAGCCTTTGATAAAATTATTGATTTATTTTCTGTAGATGTTAAATATTTTGGCTGTTCAATAGTAAGATTATGATTGAAAAACTGAAAATAAAATAGACCATTTATTACATTTGAAAAATAAACATTTTATTTTAAATGGTGGTTTTGAGGAAGATATGATATATAGGATTAAGTGGATAGAAGTGTCAGGTATTTTATGTGATAGGAAAATCCTAATTAGGTCAAAAGGTAAATTTTATAGACAGTATTCACGACTGCAGTGAATAGGAAGATAGAACAGAGTATGGTACAGAGTAATAGTAATATGGTAGAGATAATATTAAGATAAATGAGTGGAATGGCTAAAGAGGACAAAATAAGAAATAAATATATAAGGGGTAGTATAGGAGTGGCTATAATTAGGCACAGATTTGAGGGGGGACGTTGCAATTTTTTGGAATTTTTTTTTATTATTATATGAGAGTATAAAATGTATTTTGACGTGGAATTAGCCCTTTATTCCAAAAATAATCATAATCGTTTCCCCTTTAATGAGCTACAGATCCGCTCTACTAGCTTCAATAGTGGACAAAATGAGAGGAAATAGATCTAGGGCATACTCTAAAAAGGGAAGAGTAGTAAAGGGAATTTATGTTGAAAGGAAAGGGGAAAACCAAAAAAGAGATTGGAGATATGATAGAGTGAGGATCCGAAAGATTGATGAGTTTTATGGAAGAGCATTAGAATTGCCGACCTTAAATAATTTTAAAATAGGCTTGTTATATGCATAAATAAATTAATTTTGCCCTTTGAAAGCCAGACTTAAACCCACTTGATTATGAGTTATGGAGTATTTTGGAGGAAAGAGCTTGTAAAAACGACATACAAATTTGGAGTCGCTTAAGCAAAGCATTTTAAAGGCATTCCCTTGGAGACGAAGCGTACTTGTATTAAATGCCACGTTTATGTCCTTATATTGATAAAGAGGGAGAGAGCATTTTAAACAATTTATACATAGTTAAAAATATATTTATCTGTAATTTTGGAATTTTCGTACAATGTTTTGTTCTTTTTTATAAATATTTGAAGTGCTGACAATATTTATGTCTATATTTATTGTCTCACAAAAGAAAGGTACTGTCTTGACGAAAACTGGTCAGTATGGAACATCCCCACACCAAACCTTGCCTAGTACTCTTTCTACACACTCGGGATAGATGTAAGTACGCAGACGGCCGCCTGCAATGGTAATGGTAGCGAGTGAACATATGTCTCTTTATACATAGGTTAACAAGTGATACAGTCTTCGGACTGCATAAACACAATATTTTAATTTGGATTTTTTGTGAAATTTTTTTTTTATTAGTGATCAGCCTTCTTGTTCAGGAGCGTATGCAATACCTGACAAGTGATGGCAAACAATATTATATTATGTTTGATGTAACAATTGTTATTTGAGCGCAATGAGTAGTCGACAGGGGCAGCATCGATGTGCCACTGGTCGTTCCCCGTCATGACACACTGGTAATGATCGAGCACGTGCATCGGATCGACGGCCTGGCAGCAATTTGTGGTAGTAAGCGTGCACGAAACGGTACCTTTCTTTTGTGAAACTAGATACAGACTATGTATTTATGAATCCTACACTTCACAAAATTACGAACACATTGATAATAATTGCATTAAGATACTTCCGAAGATACTTAAATTTAATGTTATCCTACAGTAGTTAACAGTTGTGTAATTTAAATATCCTAAATTAGAATTTTTATTATATACGCACTACATAAACAAGTGTATGATAATGTATAACAAGTGTAGAGGTAAAAATATATATTGGTTACTAGGAACCACTAATAACAGTTTCACTACTGATAAAATATAAAATCTAATAATAAAACTGATTTATTCGAAGTCACCTAGTTTTACGATATTACTATAATTATAGTATATATTTTATTTTAATATGTGTTCAAATTTTTTGTCCAACTATAGATAAATTAAATTTGTGGATTCATATACCTAGTTAATAACCTGTCAGTAATGACTAGTTTATTATTTTCTAATTTATAACTACTTTTCGTGTTTTTTTCTTTATAAAAGGTAGTTTTTTGTTACACTTCTGAAAACTACCTTTATAAAATATTAACTAGAACAAATTACATATCAAAAACTCTTATTTTATTCCTTTTACTCAAAAAATGTACCTATATGTTACGGGCAATAAACGCAAATAAACAATTTATTTATAACGTATATTATGTGTGAATTATTATATTATTCTTATATTATATTAATTCAAAAGGGAAATAAATATACAAACAAATTTAATCATAGGTACCAACTAAATAATTTTTTTTTTTATTAAAAATGTAATATTCCTTTTAAATTAACATAATATAATAAATAACAAATAATAAAAAACAATAAAAAATATAAAAATAAGATAATAAAAATGTTATAAATAAATTGTTTTATTTGCGGTTCATACGGCCTGTAACATATACATATATAAAAACACATCATTGTAACACCAATACATTCCTCGATAAACTCAGAATCTAAAATAATTAAAAATATATGGTTTTGTATGAGTAATAAAAGTATAGTAAACTAATATTAGACAATATTAGGTATCTAATCTAAATATTTTAAAGAAATTATTAATAATGAATAGCAAGTAGGTAATACCTTTTTAAAAATGAAATCAAAGAATATGTCCAAGGTAATATTATCCATAGGTAATGCCTTGAAAGATTCTGTTAATAAAATCAAGTTACTGGGAGTAATTTCATCCAACACTGAACAAATTTGTTTGTAATTTTTCTGTAAAATCAGTATAACAAGGAAAATGTATAATCATATATATTTACAGATACCTATTAATAGTTATAGGTTTATAATGGTAAAATTTTAGTAATTCATGTTGTTGAATGGGATTGAAAACCAATATTATAATCTTTTATTGAAACTAGATTTAAATGTGTTCTTCTCATGCAAAACTAATTTTAACAAGAGATCATTTACCTCAAAAACCTATATTTTGATGGAGGTCACATAATTTTATTTCTCATTTCCTGGTAATTTCAATTGGCCATTCTTACCAGCTTAATTTATGGAAATTAAAAAAACCACACAAACCCATCAAAATTTAGTCATTTAAATTTTCCTTTAAGAGGACCCTACACTGCAGTGTTTCCATGCGTGAAACATGCTTTGAGAGATGCATGTTTCTAGAAAACTGAATTATAACCTCTACAAAAAGTTGAATATCATAAGTTCATTTAAATTTTTACGTATACAATTTTCAATAAAGTTATTGTTAGTTGAGTTATAACTTTATAACTAATAGATAACTCGGAGAAATTCAGTCTTATATAGACTTTGAATAATTTTATTGAAAATCGCTCATGTATTTTATGACATTTAAATATTTAATAGAAGTCACCAAATGCTAGAATCACTCAGTTTCTCAAAAACATGCAACTCCCGAAACATATTTTGTTTAGTTTTTAATAGGTTATTTTATTATTAATTATTTAATAGGTATATTAATACTAAAAAAGCTATCAATTGTTCAAGATTTAGATTTTTACCTTTCTCTTTCAGACACCATATAAACTTCACCATTAATTAGGTCCTAAAAGAGTTTTGGGGTTTATTAAACACAATACAACTCAGTTTTCTTTGTGTTCTCTATTATTTATTATTAATCCTTAAATAATATGTTGTGGTCGTTTGGCATCCATATTTAACTGTAACCAGTTATATATTGAACGAGTACAAAACTGCTTATTTTCTTTTATTGGTTTTCTTCTTAAACATATCATCTTCCCATGACTACTCCTTATTCAATCCTACATTTTCTACACTTTATTCACAGCGTATAAATGTAATCGCTCCTTCATCACCACTCTCGATACGCGTAACTTACTCTCCCTTGTATTTTTCTGTATCCCTTTTCACTTCACCATACATCATACTTTTTTTATACCCACTCCATATCCATAAAACATCTTACGGGTATATAACACTCTATTCAATGAGTGCTTAGTCTCCTAAAAATAAAGATTAGTTACAAGCTTAGTTACTTTTGTCTTTGTTTTTATCTTTCTTTCTTTTACTATTCAAAAATATTTTTACTTTATTTTATTGGGTAAGTATAGTTAAAATTTAGATTTAATTTTCATACAACTACCCTAACTTGTTATGTATTATATTTTTGTTGTTCAATTGTATTCATTACCCTAAGAGAATGCTACACCCACATTTTTTGTCTCCGTCCATCTAATTGGCAATATAGCAAAATTATACAACGCAAAATTGAAATTATGGCATTTTGGTTAAATTTAGAGCTTACACACCTATTATAAAATTTAACGAGAAGAATAATTTCGAGTGAACCTTATGGGCTTTTTGTAAAATATTGTCAGCAAAAAAAGTTACGGCATTTTTAGTTTTTGATATTTTACAAATTTAACCTAAACGCCAAAATTTCAATTCTGCGTAGTGTGATTTTGCTATATTATCTGTTAGATAGACAGAGACAACAAATGCGAATGTAACATCCTCTTAAGGGTGTTACAATAACAAATAAATAAATTTATGATACACTAGGTAAAATTTATTAAAAATAAAAATGTTATTAGTGTAGTCATTTTTAGTACCTACTATTGTTATAACCTATTATTTAGAATAAGTAACTAGTAAATATTTTTTTGTTCTTAAATTAAATTATAATTTTTTAAACAAGTTATTCTAATTATAAACAAGGACCTGTTTGCATCTTTATAAATAACCAATGGTTATTATTTCAATATATATATATATATATATGTATATATATAATAGGTACCTACAAGCTATTATATTCATTTAAAATCAAATAAATAGTAATAAAACCTATAACATGTAAGTATTTTTACAAATTTAGGCGCTTACTCCAAATGAATTCTTCAATAAAGTGGTGAATAATTCTATAACGTTATTCCAAATGCTTGACAAATCATGTTTTCGTTGACAATCAATATTATTGAAGTAAAGATTTAAATTATACAAAAAATATGTATAAATACTTTCATCTAAACTACTTATCTGTTCATATTCACGAATACTAATTTTATTGTTTACTTCTGGGTTAGGAAGTTCGCTATCACCTTCTACAAAAAGTAAAAAATTGCAATATGATATATCAATAAAGATAGGTAGATATAAACATGTTAAAATACAATTATTTTATTTTTATAGGTAGGTAGGTACAATTTATAAATGTTTACCTAATTCAGAACATTGATGAACCTTGATATAAGAGTGGTATGGACAAAAATTATCGAAATAATTTAAAGCATCTGTAGCTTCTTCTTTTGTTTGAAAGGATATTATTGCAAAATGGCAATTTTTTTTGTTAATGTCAAACATAAGTTGAATTTTTTTAATACATCCTTTCTGACTAAATTGTTTTCTCAAGTTTTCTTTAGTTATCTATAAAAAATATTTTTTATTAAAAACAAAATATTATTCCATTAGATTTAATTAATATACTTACAGTGTTTGGTAAATTGAATACAAGTAAACAAGACATATTAAAACTTGTAGGTATACCTATAATTTGTAAAAAATTTTAACTATTATATAGGTAGGTAAGTGTATGAATATATCAAAATTAGTAAAATGTAGGTACATAAATTAAAAACTTGTCGAAAAATTAAAATTGCTTACCTCGTTCTAAGCGACTTCGGTTTTCTACTCACTGCAATATTATGGAAAAAACCACTTGTCACATGTATATATATATAAATATACATTAACCATGGTTCAAATATACAATGTACACATTTCAACCATACATTATACAATATTTTATTTTATTTAAACTTTTAAGGTTATTTTCACGCATAGAACATTTCAAAATTAGTCATGCCCATGGTTATCAGTATTACCTTTTATTGCCTATAAATAATCTATTTTTAATGGTGGAATGTCCATTATTGATAAAACCACAATAAACGTAATAAACGATATTTTCAGCTGAAAATGTTTTCATGGAACAAGTCATAGAAAATGCATTTAACTGTGTTATGCTGACGTGTTGTTTTTTTGTTAATATAACCAAAGTCTTCATTTGTTCATGGCTAAATATCTAGGTATGTCCGCAATTCGAACTGCACATCTATACTACGTCATCTGCCAATGAAATGAATAATATGTAGATATACGATCGTTTGTCTACGTCACAGAGTAAGATTTACTCTATCAATGGTCTATGTTTAAAATCCTCGGCAGTAACGTCACAATTTTTGTTTTTATCCCATGAATGACGCAACTGGACGTATACGTAAATATTATTCTCATACCTAGATATTTAGCCATGCATTTGTTCAAGTGTGTTTTTAAAATATTATTATTACACCAAGTTATCAATAAATATGGGTCATTTATAAACAAATACTCAATTTCGTAATTAAATTGTTTTTTCATGTTGAAAAATAATTAACAATATATATAATATAATATAATAAACAAGTCATCAAGATGTCACAAGCTACTCATAGAAAAGGCAAATAAAGTTACATTTAGGTGTCTGGGTCCAAACCACAGAATAGATTAAATCCAAATGTACACTTAATTGTAAACAAACAACAGGCAGCCATCTTCCCATTTATATTTATAGCATTCATTATCAGTTACGTGAGACATTATGATAGCAGGCTGTTGCGCAACGAGCATTAACAGGCAGAATTAAAAGTATCACCATTTTATACAATTTATATACCTACAAAATTTTACCCACTTTTAAACTATTGTTTTTTTATTATAAATTTAAAATTTATATTTTATTGATGGTGGGAAGATTTTTTTATTTTTGTAATGGAGTCAGTATTAGAGACGCTATATATACCGAGTACTAAAAAAAAGCAATAAAATAAATACGTTATAGTAGTCACTATTTGTGACTAATCACTATACTATTAGATGGTGGATTGAGATGAGTTTTTGGGAGGGGGTAGATATCAAAATAGACATACATTTTAACAGGTTGACTGCCTTGGGTTTTTTGATCTCACAAGTTTACTTAAAAACACTTTCGAGATTCTTTTTGGAATCTCACGAGTGTTTACGAGATCTCGAATAGAACCTCATTTTTCATAATTGTAATGACGGAGTTGGATTCTACAATTTATCCAATTTTATTTGGTAGTCGTAACAAATAGTTATCATTTTCTATTCAATTTAGATTATGGTATATTACGTAACTACTGTCTTGTCATCTCCATGTTGATTCTCGTTTCGTTCAAGATTAGGTACTTGATAAATCTATAGATACCCCAGGCCTCTTTTCCTCAATTAATTTCCGCATCCCAATATATCCATCTCGACATCATACACCTTACCATATTCCCTACTCACTCCTCCTCTTCTGGTCACAACCATCTATTACACTGTATGTTCCGTAATGCCAATAATGCCATTTAGTACATTCTAACTATTCATTTTCTGTTTTAAAGTTTATATTTAATTCTATATTATATTGTTTAATGTATTTTTGTTATAATTGTATATACCAATGTCCTTATTTTATGCTGTTATCAATCAATTAATTAATTTATATATGTTAAATATTTTATTACTTTGTATAATTGCTATACGACGTTAATAAATTAAATAAATAAATTGAACAAAAGTTGAATAATTTATCACTAGAAAATATAAAATCACATGTTTGGTGTACATTTTAAGACTAAAATCATTATTTTCAAAATTACAAACAAATAACCATTAGGTATTGATTTTAACAAAATCACATTTTTACGTAATTTTTCTAATGTGTTTATTGAAAAAGTTGAAAATTAACACTTAGGAATAATTCTGATAAAATTTGCTACTAGAAATGGACTGTATCAAGTCTTCTGGTTGAAAAGTCGTTAACAAAAAAAAAAATTTCTTTGTAAAATTACTAGCTTGCTTGCTTTGCTCAAAATATAAAAACATGTCCTCTAATTTAGTCTTACAAAATTGTGAGTTCTATTACCTATGTTTTATGGAAAAAATTATAAGTGCTATGATGGAAAGAAAAATGTATCATTGGCACCAAAATCAATTTAATATAATTTACTGTCTTATAAGTCACACAGTATGTACTTTTTTTAGGTAAAGTATTTTAATTTTTTAATCTGTTGGTTTAAAAAATAAAATTTATAATTGTGAGAAACAATTATAATATTATAATATTCCGCTATTATGCAACAACATTTAATCATCATTATATTATATTCTTAACATTAATATATTGAGAGTTTCATTATTATTTATGAATGAAGGTTAAGGTTAAATAATGTTATGTTAAACAATAAAAAATAGAAAAAAATGTGTCATTGTATTTGTACAATAATACAATATAATAATATTATAGTAGGTACTGAAAATTTTAAAAACAAATATACTCGATAATTCTTATGAAGTTGATAATATTTCTAAAATTGTCATTCCGAGTGCTCTTAGAGGGCAACTACTTAAAATTACATATTTTGCAAAAAAAAAAAAAAAAAAATGTATAACATATTAATAAATCTACTTAGATAAAGGAATGGCATGATGCAAAGTGCGTGCTTCGTGTTTCAATAAAGTAGCGTCTGGTGAAGGATCTTGAGCAATTTTTGACAATGATTTGTCTAAAGCTTGTCTCAATGCCAAAGCTTCACGACTGTTTTTGGTCGTTTTATTTATGTATGCTTGACGTCTCCTACTTTCTTCTGTCAACTGATCCCTCAACATTGCAACCTAAGAATTAAGAATTATTTGATTCATGTTTTACATTAAGAAACAAGTTTAAAATAGATTTACTTGATTCTCTAATCGATGTATTTGTTGTCTATGTGATTGCTCGCGTGCTTCTAACATTCGTTCAGCTTGTAATTGTCCTGCTCGATAACGTTCTAAATCTGTGTGTTTTACAGGTATATTTGAACTGAAAAATCAAAAACAAAATCCAATATTTATAATTCATATATATTTTATTTTTTTCTCTCTATCTCTGTTACCTGTAATCAGATGAAGACATTTTAAGATTTTTTAATTCAATTTCTTTTTCGTATAGTCTTCTTTCCAAATCATCACATCTATTTTTTAACTCTCTATTTTCTTCAGAAAAGCGTCCCCCATGACTATATTTTCCTTCATAATCAACTCTTTCGAAACTTTTACTTCTTGACAATGCCTTTTTTTCTAAATTTCGTTTTTCTGATTCTAGTAAACGAACCTAGTTAACAAATAATTCAATTTTTATTGATTTACTATTTAATTAATTATTTATTACAATTTATACCTTATCATTAAGTGATTGTAACTTAAATCTAAGATCTGAGCTATCATCATAGAGATCTTTATTTGATTGTCTTGGCAGTGACTTATTTCCCAATGCTCTCAATTGAGCTTCCAAGTTAGATTTTTGTACGTCTTTGTTTTCTAAGTCCAATTGAAGTCTAATTATAGATTCATTCACTGACTGTTGGTCTCGACGACAATCAGCTAAATTATGTTGTGCTACATCCAAACGTTCCAAAGCAATTTTTTTTTCATTTTCACAATTTTGTAATGCTCTTTGCAACTAAATATTTTTAAATAACTTTAATATTATATAACCTTCATAAACATATATAAATTAAAGTGTTAACTATAAAAAATGTTTTTTTAATCATAAAAAATATTTAAATACAAATGTATAAATAAAATACTTGTACAAATGGACATAAGTGGTATATAAATAATTTATATACCATTTATATATATATTATCCATAGGTCTTAAAGGTATATTATCTGTGATAATATGATAACTTTACTTGTTTATATTTGTCATTGTGTGAAGCAGAACTCATGGATGCATCATGCAAAGATCGTTGGAGTGCTTGAATCTGAGCTTTTAAATCACATTCATTAGCAGTAGCCTGTGCTAATGAAGCATTCAAACGCTCAATTGCAGCATTTAATGAAACACATCTTTCCTCGAGTGCAGCAGAAGCTTTAGAATGACTTTCACATTTATCTTCAAGTTTCTAAAAATAAATATTATAATTATGTAATAAATATTTAAATAAAAATATAATTTTGTAATATTTTTATTACTTGTATATAACTATCTTTTTCTTGTAACATCATTTGTAACCGTTGCAAATCTCCATCAAGGCCAATTCTAAGTATTTCCAATTTTGTAGCTTTTGATTCAGTTTGAGTTAGTTCATCTTGTAAGTGTCTTTTATCAGCTTCTAATTGACTCAAATGAAGTTTTAGCTTTTCTAAACGTTCTTTCAATTGGTTTTTTTCATTCTTGTCAGCATGCATGAGAGTTTCATGGCTTGTCAACATTTCTTTATTTTTCTTAATTTCTTCAGACTTTTCTTTAATTTCTGCTGCCTATAAATTTTTTACTCAATTATAATCTATTTATTTATATATATTATGAATTATAATAATATAAATATATTTACTTGAGATAAGAGTATAGATTGTTTTTGCCCGAGCTTTGATTCCAGCTCGATTTTTTCGTCTTGCAGTTTTCTTAAAATCTGTATAGTTGAATTCAGTTTACTATCTGTTTTTTTATTAATATCTCCTACTTCTTCAAGTTGTCTATTCATATTTGCAATTTGAGATTTATAATCATCTTTCTCTCTTTCTACTTGTGCTACTTGTTGCATTAAATTTCTTACTCCTTTCTTAACTACTTCAGGGTCTACAATTTTACCATCCAAACGAATTGGTTCAGAACCTTGCTCTAAAACTAAAAAAAATAAAAATATATATACTTTCATATATATATAAAAATGGATTTGTGGATATTAATAAACTTACACTACAAATGTTATCATAATGTATTTCATTATTAGCAATTCATATTTATTATAGGCTATAGTTTATTTTTAATTGTTTTTAAATTTATTTTATAACTAAATTTTAACATATTATAAATATTCATATATCAAGTGTAAACTAAAATTTTAGTATATTTGCGGATTAAAATAATCTTTTATTGATGTGAAACATCTAATGGTATGTCTATACTGGTATAAGAACAGCTCCTATGGAATGTCGCTACGTATTATTCGGTTCATCTCGACTAGTCTTGGCGCTCCCCTTTTACTACCTATAGGTACTCAGCACTTTCCTTTCTACTACACCACTACATGCTTGCAACTTTTCTTAAGTGTATCGGTGTATCAGAGTCGAAATGGGAAATGGATATAGTACCTCATGGTTTTGGCTACCCTTCCTTTTTCTTAATGTCTATCCATTGGTACCCATTGGTGGATCAGGGTAGGGACATGTTCCTCCTGGAGAATACATAACAACATTTAATAACAATCAGACTGGTGGCAAAATGTTTTGTTATCTCTGGTTTATAATATACTAAAAGTCACTTTTTTGAGTAGGTACTCCAAAATCAAATTTTGGATTTCTTACGACTCAAAGGTAAATAGATATAGCACCTCACGGTTTTGATTACCCCAACTTTTGCTTATAGCCTCCATCCATGCCCATTGGGGAGGGGAATCAGAGAAGATACATATTCTCCTCTGGAAAATATATAACAGCATTCATAAACAATCAGAATGTGCTCAGATCAGTAGCAAAATGTGTTGTAAACTCTGATATATAACATATTAAGTCATTTTTTTAGGTAGTCCAAAACCAAATTTTGGATTACTTATAACACAAAGGGGAATGAATATAGTGCCTTACGGTTTTAGCTACGCTCTTTTTTACATCTATTCATGGGTGCCCATTTGGTGACATGTCTCCTTCTGGAGAATACCCAAACAATATTTTTTTGGTATATTATATATTGGAATGTAATGTGATTAATATTTATTATTCAAATAATATTAAAATCATGCATAAAAAGTTAAAAAACTGAATGGTTTTATTATAAAATATAGTTGATAAATATTATTACTTCTGCTAGGACTCCATTTTCTTATTCTGACCGATCCATCTGCTTGCATTCCCGTGACACGTTTTAATGTTGACCATATAGTATTTAATCGATTTTCCACATCACGTTTAGTTCGCCCCAAATCTCCAAGTTGGGCATCTGCTGAACGAAGACGCCCTTCTGAAGCGCTCAATTTACATTTCAGTTCTTGAATTTGAACAGTTTGATCAGATAAACAAACTTCTAGATTATGTTTTTGATCTTCAAGTTTTCGTTCGTGACCTAATCCGTCTTCGAGTCTTTCAAGTAGTTCTTGTTCACGAGTTTTCCAACGCAATTCATCTTCATCAACACGATGACGTAAACGCAACACTTCTTGTTCAAAACCTTCCAAAATTCCCTCTAATTCATTAACCTAAAACATAATTGATTAGTTATAATTGATTACTGGATAACTATATAATTTTATTACTTTTCTTCTAAGTTGTTGAACAAGTTCACATGCTCGTTCTTTTTCTTCAGTTTCCGCATCTAATTTTGTTTGTAATTGTTTATGTTCATTTCTACGAGACTCTCCTGTTACAGCTGCTCTTTGAAGATCTTCTTGAAGAGCTTTGCATGTTTTTTCAGTTTCCTCAAGTCGTCTACTAGCTTCTTTGCATTCAGCATTTAAACGTGCCCGCTCTCCTTCAACTTGATTACATTTTTCTTCAAGCACAGCAATCTTTTGTAAGGCATCTTCTAAATGTCTTCCTTGTTCACGTTTATCTGTTTCAGACTTTTTAATAAGTTCTCGCAATTCTCTATTTGAATTTTGGTATTTTTCTTTTTCAATACTGGTTTCATTTAGATTACGCCTTGTCTCCATTAAATCTTTTCGATTATGATCAGCTATAGAATCAGCTAAAGTAAAGACACAAATTAAAAAAAAAAAATTTAATTGAAAAGTAATCAATTTGAAATTAATAATAATACTCACATTCTTTTAATTTTCTACTGATATCATTTAAATGGGCTTGGAAATTGTCTAGTTTATCTTCAGCCATACAAAGTTGAGATTTTATTTCCATGCATTCTTGCATATGTCTATCTCGTTCTGTTTGAATTTCATCTATTTGACCAATTAACTGACACTTTTCACTTTCAGATTGCATACGTAATTCATTTAATTCATTTTTAATTTTTGCCAATTGTTCACGCAATGAGCTTACTAAACCCTTTTCGTTTTCTAATTTTCCACGTGTTTCTCTCAGGGATCGTTCATAACTCTCTTTTTCTCCTTCCAATTCTTTTTTAACACTTTCTAATTTGCTTACTACGGCTTTTTGATCTCGATGAACTAAAAAACAATATGTTGATAAATATAAATTAGATTTTTTTTCAAATACTGATATACCTAATAATAAAGTCTGTTGTTTATCGTTTTCAGCTCTCAAAAGTGTTTCATCGTGTTGTTGATTTATCGAATCTATATTCTTTTTCAAGATATCCAATTTTTGTTTAAGTTTTTCAATTTCACTATCTTTAGTTTTCCCCAATCTATTTAAATCTTCCTGGATTTTTCTTTCATAGTTAATTTTAAGAACTTCCTAAAATTAAAGAAAATTTTTATCTATTATGCTAGGCATTTTAACAAAGAATTATTAATTTTTTAAATATAAACCTTTTCATTAGATATTTTTTTAATATTTTCATCTGCTTCTTTCTTCAATGATTCAATAGTTTTTTGGAATTCTATTTCTAGAGTTCTAGCTTGACTTAAAAGTTCAGATTTTGTATGATTTGCTGTTTGCTCACAATTTTCTATATCTTTACACAAACGATATATTTCACCTTTCATTGATTCCTTAGAAAAATAAAAAATGAAAATAATTGTTCATAATACATTTTATTTTAATTTTATACTTGTTTTATTAGTAATTCTTGTTTATCTCTTTCCATCTGTTTACACCTATTTTCCGATACTTCTAAATTATTTTGCACATCATATAACATTGCTTCAAGATGTTCTTTTTCACTACAAAGTGATAACAACTGCCGTTCTAAATTATCCATTTGTTTAGCACAATTATCTAAGGAAATCTGAAAAATATAAATAATCGAGTTTTATTCAAATAAAATAATAAGTTAGTAATTTTTAATAAATGACTCAACCTGTTTTTCTTCATTTTCTTTTATGATATTTTGAAGTTGATTATTTAATCTAGAGTTTGATTCCATAGTATGATCAATTTTTTGAGTCAATCTTATTAATTCTTCATTAAGAGATTGTTTCTTATGTTTCTCATTTACTAACTGATCTTCTAAGTGAGATCTATCTTTTAATAACTCTTCTAATTCATTCTCCAACTAAAAATAAAATAAAATATAAATTTAATAGGTATTTATGGTATTATATTACCATTATCAAATATATGAATTATGCAAATATGATTACCTATAGTACTTCTTAGGATTAAATAAGTAGGTATATAAAATAATATAATTTTGTAGGAACTATAAAACTTAAGTAAAGTAAAAATAAGTGTATAAAATAAAATTGTATAATATTAAGATGCACATAATTAGATTATTACTTCACTATTAATTAATATTATGTTATATAAAATATTGTAGTTATTAATTTCTATTATTAACCAATAGTTTCTATACTTCCCAAATATCAATATCTCACATATTTTTATATTTAAATAAGAAAATAGTACTTATATAGTATACAATATAAACTATAAGCATACTTTATATATTACACATGGATATTGTATTTTATTTTATTTTTTTAAAGAAATTGATAAGGAGATAAAAGAGTGTCCTCAAGAAGGGAAGGTTTATGGGGTTTTAATACTCCTACCTTCTATTGATTTGTACAAGAATTTATACATATAATTCTTAATAATAGAAGGGGAAAGGGTCATTTTCTTGACAAATGATGAATAAAATCATTGATTTATTACTTATTAGTTTTGGATTTGTAAATTGGTGATTTTATTTTTAACATCTTAGATGGTGCTTAGTGATTTTTATTTTACAATTTTTTAACATTTTATTAATTTGAAGTCATTTTTATACACATTACCCGAATTTAAAGAAAAATCTTTAATTTTTCAATGTTTCAATTGTTTAAAATTTAAGGTAATTTTTCTGCAACTTTCATATTGATGGTCATTATTATTATTTTTAACATTTGCAAATCTTTAGGTTCTTATTCCTTATTTTTTATTAATTAATACTTACCTAATTATTATATAATATTTAGAGTATTATTGACAAATTTTAGATCATATACATATTCTAAAAATTCTAGATAAAAAAACGTTATTCGAGATATTTAAAAAATAAAATTAATTTCCTAACACTAATAATAAGTAATTATAATTGTATTTCAAATAACATAAAAAGTAGTTATTTATTATAGTTACCTAATTATAGTTGAATATAATTTTAACTGAATTGTCTTTAATATTTATGCTTATTTGATTATATTATTTTATAAATATATTTTTGTAAATATGCTATGAAAAAATATAAAATATATTTTAAGATTCTCGATTTTAAATAAAGTTTAATGTCTTGAGGTATAGGGAGAAGGGGAAACACCCTTGTCTCTAATCCAAACCTGGAAAAAAATTATAATTACCTTCACTTTTGTTATTATTATTGTGTTTAAAAATTATGTATACCTCTTCCCTGGAACTATAAAAAAATATATGGCAACTCTCCCTTGCCATAGAAAATTTCTGAACACATCTAAATAAGTAGGTAATAAGACATTTCATTTTATATTAATAATAATTAATTTAAATAGGTATTTATTTTATAACAATGGAAACCACAGGGTAGACCTAGGAAAAGGTGGATCGATTCAGTCGAAAAAGAGTTTAAAAAAAATGGGAATTGAGAGAACTGGTGCTTGACAGAGACAGATGGTACAATATTTTTTTGGTAGTAAAAACTCTTAAAGAGTTATTAAAAGCCACAAGAAGAAGATTTTATTTTATACAACATTTTGTACTTTACGATTTTTTTGTCGATCTATTCTAAAATTTAAATTAATTTTTACTTAGTGTTTATTAAATGCAATTTGTTCATTTAAGATTGCTAAATTAAAAATATATGTCAAAATTTTTTGATTTTCAATATTTATATTATTTTATAATATTATAGTTTTTATAATTCACCAAAATTTAATCTATTGGGTATAAATCATTGAAATATAGTCTGATCTTCAGTTTTAATTTTGAGATTATCAAATGATTTGAATTACCTTTTCTTTTTCCAATGATATTGATTTCCATTTTTCAGTAGCATTTGACCGTTCTGCTTCTAATTCTTGCTTATCATGTTCCATTTGAAGAAGTTCTTTTCTGAGGGCCACTAAATCACTAGATAAATCATCTACTTGAATTTGTAGATTCTTTTTTTCTTCGGTCAATTTCTCTTGTTCTTTTTGTAAATTTTTTTTTTCAGTACTTCCATCCAAAATAAGTGATTCTGCCTTAGCTAATGATTCCTGACAATCAGTTCTATCTGACGTTATTTTATCTAATTCAGATTCAAGATCACCTAAAATAATTATACAATATAACATTAATTATATAATCAACTTAAAAACCGAAAAATTACATAAACAAAAATGTAAATATTTCTAAAAAAAATGTACATAAAATTAGTCTTAGAATAATGTGGAAAATCAAAATTTGGTATTTTTTTAAAATGAAAAATTTCAATCTTCAGATTATGGGTTCTACTAAACAAAAATCAGAAGCATTTGCAAACATTGTATACAGTATACATAGATGACTGTTAAATTATTATTGGTATGGTTTTGGTACATAAGTACAATATAATTTAAAAATTTTAATTTAAAACATTATTGTTAGGGACTGTATTATTTTCAATGAGAAAAAAATGTATATAGTACCCAAAACTGGTCTATCCTTACCAAAAACATTCTTATTATCTACCAAAAGGTATAATATTTACTAAACAATATGTATTTCTTGTTAAGAATAAAACATTTTAAATTATTTAGAAAAAGTATAATTAATGTTTAATGTCTATTGTTTGTAATTATATTATAAAAACACCTTTATTTTTTTCCATTTTAGCTTGCAAAACTTCAAGTTCAAGACATCGTTGTTCTAAAAGTTCTTTATCCAAATAAATTTGATTTAATTCTTCTTTGATACTAATTAATTCTTCTTTTAAACAACTACACCTGTCCTGTACTTCATTTTCTGATAAAATCCTTATGTCAATTTCCTTCAGTAATCTATCTATCTCGCCTTGTTGGAACATTTTTTCATCTTCTAATGTATCATTTAATTTTTGTAATTTACTATTAGCTTTTTGTATTTTATCATAATCAGAATTCATATTTTCCACCTAAAATTCAAAATAAAAACTTTTTATTTAATGCAATAAATAGGTATCATTATATATTTTTGATATTTTAACAAATGTATTACCACAGCGCTAACATGCATTCTGTTTTGTTGTAAAGCTTGGGCTTCATTACGTAGTCTTTCAAGTGTATCCGCAAGAGAATCACGTTCATGACCTAATTGATTATTGACAGTGCGACACTCATCTAGCTCTTTACTTAATTCTTCAGTTTTCACTTGTAAATCCTTTTCTAATAATTCCAATTGTTCGCAATGTTTTTTGGTTTCTGACATTTTATTAACACAAGATGATAATTGAACTTGAAGTTCATGAATGTTTGATTGATATCTATAAACAATAGTCTGAACGGCTGACAAAGTACTATCAACAAAGTTACTAGTTGCAGAAACTGGTTTCAATTTTGTGTCAGACTTAATAATTCCAGTGCTAAGATGTACATGTGGCGGTGCCAAAGGTCTAATTATATCACTAATACTGTCCTTATCTTGTTGTAACACTTTAACTATTTCCTGCATTCCAGACATCAACACATCAACATCAATACGTAAATTTTCTGCTTCTTTTTCATTCTTATTGGCATCCATATACTTGTCTTCCTATACAGGTTATATATAAAATATCATATTATAAATAAATTTAAAAATAAATAATAGATACTTACAATTTCAGAAAGATTAGTTTTAAGGTCTTCTAAATGCATTTCTTTTTGTCGCAACTGCGAGGACACCGTATCATACTCATTTTGTAGTTTTTCTATTTTATTTTGTAGTGTTGTATTTTCTTTCAAAAGTTGTTCATATTGTTTTTCCTAGAATTTAATAAATATATAATTATAAGAATGATGATAAACTAATTTATAATATATTTTGAATTATACCTCAGTATATGTAGATCGTTTAACAGCATTTACTAAACCACTACAAGTAGTAGCCATATCATTCGATGCCAATGAGAGTTCACCACGAATTTTATTAAGATCTTGTTGAGTTGATGATTTCATATCAGTAAACATTCGTTTCACTTGAGCTACATCCTGCCAAAGACTCATCATTCTGCCGTGTTCTAATGAACAATACTCGTTAAACATTTGTTCTTCTTCTTTCCATTCATCTTCTTTAGCATTCATTTCATCTCGCATTTTTTCCCAATCACTTGTTAGTTTTTGTAAATCTGTAGACAATGTTTCATTGCTTGTTTGAGCTTCATCTAATTGTTCTCTAAGTGTAGAGTTTAACTCAAAGATTTTCTCAGATCTAAAATTAAAAAAAAAATTTATTGTAAAGTGTAAGAATGAAAAATATTTTATTTGTACTTGGCTCGTTCTTGTTCCAAAGCACGTAATGCAGAATCCAAATCCATTGATTGATAATCTCTAATAGAATCTCGATAACTCCTAACATTGTCAATTGCGGGAATACTATTTCGCATCTCCCTTTCCAATTCAGAACATCGTTCTCTATACTGCATTACCTAAAAAACAAAATGTAAATTAAAAACAACAGTTTAATATTTATAAACCGATAAGAAAAGAACATAAGAGTTCAGTATATATAAATTTTTTTAAATGAGTTGAAGTGAGTGTTTTTTACCTCCCTCATAGTTACAATTTATTTAAATATTTTTTTTAATATATCCTTTAGTAATTAAAGTAAATATAATAAAAGTTTTAAAAATCTGCAGGCTAATAGGGGGTGGAATATTTCGTTCATTATATATTATAATAGAATTGATTATAAATTACTATAATATATAATCAATGATAATAGTAAAAGTTCTCTTTCTCCGTGAAAATGTCAAATTATTTTTATATCTATTTTTTTCGAAATTGCATGGGTATAACCCGTTTTCTGCATTCCTGGTTTAGTTTTTCCTCACTTGGTTTACCTATCGAAAAATTCGAAAAATGACCTCTTCGAAGTAGGTACGTACTATCTTAATCACACTTGGTACCAGAAAATGGGTACACATGTAACGATTGGATCAAATCTTCTGGTTAAAAAGTTATCAACCCGGTGAGGGGGGAGAGTTGAACATGATTGTAAAACAAAATCATTACGCACAGAATCTAAATTTCTTTGGACTGTAAGGATTAACATAATAGTACAATTAAAAATACCAACCTTTGCTTGAAGTCTGCTAACAAGAACGGCTTGTCTCTGTTGGGCCAATTTATATGTATCTAAACGTCTGTCATAGCGAGCAGCTTCTTCCCGCAGGCGCTCGTGCAAAGCCTGGTTCTCCCGAGCTAAATCCATTGGTTCTGGTTTTTGTGTACGATTCACCGGTAATCTTAAACTTGTCCGTCCTCCATCCAATCGAACTATACCCTCAGTACCCGATTTTGGAGTGTTTCTGGATTTTCCTTGTGTAGAGGGTTCTTTCTTGGAGAACTAATTAAACGTTTTATAATATAAATAGTATAAAATATTATTTCCACACATTTTGTTGTGCAATGGTGTTAGGTTGAAGACTAGATATCTACTAAAACTTAAAATTGTTTTTTTTTTAAGGTTCACCGTCACCCTAGATTAAAGTTTTGCAAATCTGATAAAAAAAACTTTTCTAATTGATTTATTACCTACTAAATTAAGGTAACAACAAATTTTAAATGCTTTCGAGGATAAACTTAATAACGTTTCAGTTGAAAGGCTTTATTGCATTATTGGACTTATAAACCGTTTTGAAAATAGTCAGACTTACCCTAGGCATTTTAGCAACGGCCCTGCGGAATTTTTCAATCGGTCTTAGGGACACCACCTCAACAACGAGTGTCTTTTGCGACTGTTGTTCAATTTTGGGGGATTCAGGTGCCAGTGCCATCTCCATATTAGCGTCTTCGGGTAGGCAGAGGGGTAACCGTGATCTCGCCGACAGATACGGAGACAAATTGCTCTCGTCACGTGACACTTCTGATTCCATGACACACGACAGTAAACCCTAAAGGCGGAGTTACGGATCGCATGACTTATGCATATTTCGGCACGGCATTAAATCATAACGTTTTTCTGTCATTGATTGTTTTCGTTAGGGGTAAAATATGATGGCAATAAACGAGGGTAAATTGTATGATCAGATAATTTTCGTGTTTTATATTATTATTATGTTATGGTGGCGTTTAAAACTAAACGTGATATGTATGGGGTGACTCGTAAAATCATACTGGCACTATTTATATTTATTTATTTTTAACTCAAAGGAAAAATGTGGGTGAAATGGTTTCAGCCTTTCAGACGTAATATTAATCACAAAAGTTTCGAAAGTTGACAGCAGGAAGCGATTATAAAGCATTGAGAAATTGCATTGCGCGTGCAACAATAAGTAAAAAATATATAGGTATTTGTGAAAACAACAACTGGCAATATGCAATGTTAATAACCAAACATGAAAAATATACAATAGTTCAATATAACAAATTAAAGGTTGCCATTCGTTCCGGTTTAGCCGGGACACTACCGGTTTTGAGCACACTGTTCCATTATTTTTTAAATCCCGATCGAGACATTTAAAATTACTACTTTCTTAAAATATGTCCGTCTTTGAATATAGATTAGCTAAAATTGAAAATTCGTTGATAATGAAATATGAATACCAATTTTTCGATTTTTTCAGTAGATTAGTAGTGATTATAATAACCTTGTAATTTTTTTTTTTTATTACTATACTTTGTGTACACGAAATCCAGGGTAATTTTCTCCAATTTATTTAAGAAAAATTAATTAATATATTTTAATTCTATTTTTCATACATGTTAATATAAGTCTTGAAGTACAAAAACATTTTTTAAAAATTATTTTAAAACAAAATAGCAGTGGAGTGGTTAATGAAAGGAAACTTCTTTTTTTGAGTGACCTCCATCGGACGACCGTCCGCAGGTTGCAATTTTCAATGTTGAACAAAAAACGAAAAAGATTTAAAAAGAAAATACCAAAAATCTAGTAAGGTACATACCTAGGATTTTTCAAAAATATTGATTTTTATAAAAATGGCGTCAATCTGAAGCAAAAAGTTTTTTTTTATGAAAAAATCGTTAAATTCTAATCTATCGAAAAAATCCTAAGCGTACTTTACTAGAAAATATCTTTATAAAGTTACAATTAGAATTTATAGTTGATTGGTTGAAAATTTAAGACGCTAGTTGGTCGCTCGAATTGAAAAACATAGATTTGAGTAAAACGCGACATTTAAAGTTTCAATTATTAAAATTTTTTATTTAATTTTTTTAAATTTTCTAATTAATTGTTTAACTTTAATCTAAAATTGTCATTCCAAATGAACTCAAAATTTAAAAGTTATAAAATTTAAACAGAAAATTTAAAAAGCGAGCATTCAAAGCTCGCTCTCAAATTACCCGTAAATTAGCATTGTGACTTCACTAAAAAATCAACTGTTTGAACCATTTAAAAAATGTTCCCTCACATACAAACTTTTGGGGTATCATTTTTGAATAAGCATTTAAGTAAATAAGAAAAAAAAATGGTCAAAATAAATTTACAAGGTAGTACCCCATAATATTTAAAACTTATATAAAATAACATAGTAAAGATGACCATAAATTAATTAATAGTCGATCTTATATTTATATTATATTTCAAAACTTATAAAAGCGTACAGAAAATAAAATGAAAATTATGATAATAACTATATCATATTATTTACCTACCTTATTTATATGTTGATGCGTAGTAGATAGAAGTAGTAAGCTCAAAAGTAACTAGAAAATAAGTGGAAGGATGCCACCAAGATAGATATTGAATATTACTTAGTAAATTTTATAGTCATCTGGTATTAAATTAAAATTTCATATTTGTGAAGTAATTGAAAATAAAAATGGTTTTATTTATTATTGTAGTATATAACTAATATGTAACGATGACCTAATTAAAGCTTAATTATTAAACGTTTTAAGTACAAAACTTGAAATTTCAATGTATAAGTATTAAGTATATATAAATAAATTATTAAAACCAATTTATTAAATAATATTATTTTTCTAAATGTGAAAAATACATGTATAACAAGTTTTAAAAAATCATATTAAATATCGAATCTAGTAGGTAGTATAACATTTTACTAAAAAAACATGATTCATATTTTAGTTAAAACCTCTAGTTGGAAGTGGCTCTTCTTTTTTTGGTCAATTAAAATAAGTAAATTTCAAGTTATCTAAATATAATATAATTATTATTTATTATATTGTTAGACAGATATATTTAATTTATAATCAATACATTTATTATTAGGATATAACTTTTTTTCATAACAGGTATCCCGGATTTTAAATTTAAATAAAAGGCAACCCTAGTTTATTATTATTTTGAAGATTGTTTTCAATTATAAAATATTTTACCTGGGTTCATGGTTTTCTATATCTACGTCAGGAACAACCTAAAATCAAAGAAAATATATAATTATATATTTATTATAATTAAATATATGTACAATTAAAATTATAATATAGGTACACCAAGTATAAAAAAACCGGTCAGTAGCGAATGAAAGCACTTCGCTCGTCGGGTAGGATATTGGTGCCACTATATTGAATTTGAAAGCAATGATAAATCTCATATTTTTCGATAAACGATTTCGAGAGAAGCTTCGGTGTGTATAAAATTAGTATTACTATTAGCGCATTTATAAAAAAATACGACGTCAATATACATAGTACTATGGTAAATTTCAAGTTTCTAGCATTTTAATTTTCCAATTTATAATAATTTTTGGTCTTTTTTTGATAGTTATAACTTATAAATATTATGTATTACCTACATAATCAGTAACTATGACTAGTTTATTTATTATTTTCTAATTTATAACAACTTTTCGCGTTTTCGTGAAATTCATTTCCTTCTAAAATGTAGTTTTTCGTTATGCTTTTGAAAAGTAGGTACTTAGAAAATCAAAAAATGACTTATTTAGTAAAAACCAATTAGAACGAATACCTACCTACATGAAAAAATAAATAATAATAATAAAAAAATACATCATCGTAGTAAATAATAAAACCAATACTGCTAAGTATCTAAAATATTCAATATATTATACACAACGCATGTATTTATGGGCGTCTTATCAGGGACCGTAAATGGAAAAAATTGGGAAAATAATTAAAATATGTATTTTTACTTTCTCAAAAAATCAAAACAGTATTGGAAATAACCTTCCAAAAAAAATTATGCACTCAAAATTAAATTAATTTTAATGTCTGTTTTGACATTTAAAAAAACGTCGAATTTTTTTACTGATTTTTGAAGCCGACTATATCAATAAATTTAAAATCACAAATTATGCAATACATTTTTTAAAAAAATTAGGCGTTATGAAATAATTTGGCAAAATACAGGTAGGTACCTATATTTAAAATTTTAAAAATGTATTTGTTATTGTAGGTACTATAAATGTGTATAGTAAAATTAAAATATATTATTAATGTTAATAATATTAACATGTTTAATAAAATATAAGAATTATTCTTATATATTTTATTAAATATGCCTACCTAACTACATAATATATTAATATTTAATTTACGACCTTAAGAGTATTATTAATATGTTTGTGTATTCATTGCAATTAATTTAATATTATGAGTAAAATTCACAATATAAATAATAATAGTAATAAATAAGTAGGTATGTGCCTATAATATGAGTACCTACGTATAAATATGTTTAGTGCAATATAGGTATTTTATATTTATAATTCATTTTCGATTTACTCTGAGAAATATATGTTTACCCCTCCTTTGATTTTTACATAAGTACCTATATTATAATATGCATATTAAAAAAATCCATGGGTACATCACACATATCTATTATACATATATAAGTATATAAGACTTGGATTTATTTATCGCATCCGTTTAATAAAATAATTATTTTCATGAAACGGAAACTACTTTTTTTTTGCATTTATTGTAAACATAAGAAAAATTAATTATCTGTATAACTTTTCATAAAAAGGTCATTTAAAATCAATCATTAATTATCCATATCGTGAAATGTGTATAAGTCAAAACCTCGGAAACGTTTTCACTAAATAATTATTCTAAAATAAAATGTTGAGTTAATAATTTAATTTTAAACACATGAAATAGGTAGGTAATTATAATTTATATATATTTATTGTATTTTTTTCAAGTTTATTTAGCTGATATACTTACACGTGTCATGTGCAATAATAATAATTTATATTTTCATTTTAATATATATATATATATAATAGTCAATTATTTAAAAACCGGTCAGTATGAGGTGGAAGCACTTTACTCCTTGAGTAGGATATTGGTGATGAATATATTGAATTTGAGTGCAATGATAAATCATTTCTTTCGATAAAACGATTCTCAACGAATCTTCGATGTAATGACAAGAGTATTACTATTAGCATTTATATGGCTAATAAAAAAAACACTACCTACAATTTACCTATGTAAATAGTGTTATAATAAATATTTGGTGTAAATTTCAAGTTTATGAAATTGTAATTTTCCAATTTATAATCATTTTCAGTCATTTTGGTAGTTAAAAATATTATGTATAACTTATACTTAGTAATCACCATGACTAGTTTATTTGTTATTTTCTAATTTATAATAACTTTTCGTGATATTGATAAAGAGTATTTTCCTTTGCACTTTTAAAAACTATTTGAAACATAAAAAATAATCTGTATAAAATACTAACTAGAATTAATTTCCTATCAAAAACCGTTATACCAGAAATGTCTTAAATTTACTCCTTCTATCCGAAAAAGTGTATACCTACATACCAATAAAAAAAATTAAAACATTGTAAAACCATTTTATTTATTTTACTTTATTCATCGTTACGCCTATAGAATCTAAAATATAAAAAAAATATTTGGAATATATTTACCTACAATATAATATATTTTATTTGCTAAATAGGTATATGTATCTACAGTTATAGGTACCTATATAAAACTATATTTCATATTTTATAAAATATAGATGTTTCTGTTTTTAATTTTAATAAAGAATTTATCAATTTTATTATTATTTTTCCATATCCGTAGTGTTAACGTTCCTAATTTTATCGATAAAAAAAAATATTAAAAAACAAATAACAACAATAATTAGGTGCGATAAAGTTCAAACTACAATACTGTATATATTTCTAGTTCCCCTACAATTAATTTGTAATTATTACTTAACATTCGTAACGTTTAGTGTTTATTGTATTTCTAAATATATCGGGGCATACAAGACGGACATCACGTTTGAACAAAACAATATTAAACACGATCGTAGCGAATGCAACAAAAGTAAACCTTACTAAAACGTACTTGACCTCTATTATTTATATTTTATAGCAGTCTATAGTATAAGTATAATGTTTTTGAAACACTATAATTATTATTATTGATGGAAGTTTGTCAATGAGGAATAGATATAGGTTGGTGTAGCCATATATATGTACGTTGGTATACTCTCTATTAATTGGACAATTTGTAAACTGTATAGAAAGCCAGTAGCCAGTAGGTAGGCATAATTGCATTACATAATATTATAATATGGATGCTTATTAAAACAATTATTTCGTTTATTTGATGATACGTGTGAAATTAGTGTTGAGATAAACCGTATTGCCTACATTTTTTTTTTTTTTAAATTTATAAAATACCATATATTTATATTTAGCGCTAAACAAATCAAAGGTTGAGAGTATGCGATCCGTACAAAAAAAAAAAAAAAAAAAATCCGATAAAACTTTGATATCAATATAGTTCAGAACTTTGACCATTTAGCCGAATCAAGTTTCAACAGTACTCATTCGTTTGTTCACGATGCCGGACACAGTTCGTCAGGTACCCATGTCCAATGATCGCTACCGGTGCGATTCGGGCAGCTGTTCGTCGTCGCCGGCCGTTTCGCCTTCGCACAGCTTCAAACGTTCAAAATCGACGTTTTATCTGCTGGACAGGCGTACGTCACCGCCACCGGGCCGCCTACTGCAACCGCAAAACGTCACCGCGGCCGGTACGGTCAACGGGTATCTGACGTTCTTCTGGAAACTGATCAAGACGTTCCTCGGTTTGCCGTGGATAAACGTGTTGCTACTGCGGATCCCGTCTCTGTGGTTGGGTTTTTGGATACAACTGACGTGGAAATGGGTGAGGATTCCGTTGATCGTTTCGAAACACGTTTTGCGCTTTTGCATCGCGAGCAAACACAAAGGCGAGCGTACGGTATTGATAAACGGCGGGAGCACTATACAGGCGCTGCATTTGGCGAGGAACTTTTACCTGACGGGCGCCAGGGTGATAATATGCGAGATCGAGGGTTGTGCCGAGCTGGCGTCGTTCTCGATAGTGGTGGACAACTATTACACTATACCCAAACCTAACGAGGACAATTGCATACAGTACGTGGACGCCCTGCGGACGATTGTCGAAAAGGAACGGGTCGGGTTTTACGTGTCTACGGGGACTACGGTGTCGTCGTACTACGACGCGGTGGCCAAAGCCCATTTGGAACTGTTGGGGTGCAAGTGCTGCGCGGCCGGACTGGACGGCGTGTCGATCCTGAACGATCTGTCCGAAGTGTTCCGGAAATGCGAGACCGAAGGTCTGCCGGTCCCCAAACACCTGAGAGTGTGTTCCAAAGAAGACATAATCAAACTGTACGACAACGTGTCGTTCCGGGCCGACAGACATTTCATCGTCAACGTCGGGCTGTCCGGCTGCAAGGTCCGGCACTGTCTGCAGCTGCCGGCCACCAGGAAATCGCTGACGTTGCCCGGCCCGGTGTCCGACGACTGCCCGTGGCTGTTGGTGCAGAACTGTCCCGGGTCGTACTATACAACGTGCACCACCGTGCAGAACGGGAAAGTGATCGGGAACGTGACGTGCAACGTGCGGAACGGCAATGCCGCGCCCAACGAGCTGATCGACAACTGGGTGACGCATTTCGTCGCGACGCTGTCGTGTTCGTTCGACACCATACTGACATTCAGGATTTGCGTATCGCCGTCGCGGAACGTCATACCGCTGGGGTGTCACGTCGGCGTGCCCGTGGCGTACACGTCGTACACCAGCAACCTGGAGAAGATACTGTATCCGCCGTGCACGCACCAATCGCTGTCCCCGGAAATACTGATCACCGACAGGTACTACGCCACGGAACTGTTGCGCGAAACCATCGCCCAACTGACCACGGTGCAGTCCATCAAGAATCTCGTGAACACGGTGGCGGCGAAGAGGGAAATGATTTTCACCTACTGGGACCCGCTGCCGTACTTGGTGTATTATAATAATTTACAATTGTTCACGGTTTACATGAATAACGTTCTGGAAAAGTTAATATTATTGTCGGGTCCGAAAAACAAGTATACTACATTCTAAAAACAACAACAACAACAATAATATACCTAATATATATTATATTATATACCTACCTATATCATGTACAGAACTTATTTAATTTATATTTTCATTTCTGTAATATTATTATATTATTATATTATATAATATAGAATTCGAAGACGTTATAATATTATAATTTATATATTTTTTACGTATAATATAAGCCTATACCTATATATATATATAGTTTTGTAGAGTTGAAAATGCGTAATACAGATTTATTTATTTATTTTTAGTGTACCTATTTCGTTTTAATACACTCCAGCGGTTGGTAAAAAAGAAAAATATATTATAGTTATGTTATAACTTTTATATATATATATATATATATAAGGAACTGTGTTATGGGGTAAATCGTAAATATACAGCAGGAGGTGTACCTCTTTCTCTTTATATTGTACAGGTATGTATAAAAAAAAAATTTGGTGCAAGGAGGTAACTGTTACGGAATAAATCCAGTAAAGCGAATTATAGCGTATACTACACGGTCGTTATGATGATTTGGGTCATAGAAAACGAAATGCATAGTCACTTCAACACGTAACATTTAGCTGAATTCGCTTGCCTTCAAATGTACCTAAATAATAAATATATATGGGTATACGGTATACCTACCTACGGACATTTTCAAAATACGATTTCGGCACAATCGATACTAAAAAATGATGTTACGAGATTTAAATTGCGCCTAAAATGTATCTAATAATATTCATAATATGAACCTATTCAAATTTTTAATACCTACTGTTTTGTATGAGAACCAAATGAACAATGTACCTACCAATTATAGCAACTTTCACCATCTGTATCTGAACAATTTTTTTATATATTTGAAAAAGAAAACTGTATAAAAATGCATATTTGTGTTTCCGACAATTTTAGACTAAAAATACTTATTATCAAAATTGTAGAACCATTGATGACTACATATATACAAGAGGCATTTTTTAACATTTTAATTAATGAAATTACCATAAAATATCAAAAAAACTGCTACGGGCATAAATAAATAATGCTTATAGATTTTACAATTTTCATAGTATATTTTTGTCTAAAATCACCAAGTAGAATTTTTATTTGTAACTGTGAAATGTTAAACTTTATTGAAATTCGTGCAATGAAATGCCTAAATGTTTGTCTCATTGTTTCTTTAAAAAAAAAGTGATACTGAGTATTCAATTAAAGGAATAATGTCAAACATTTCTGTTTGTGAGAATGTTTGTTGTAAAAATACCTATTGTTTAAATAGGTACCTATAGTATTTTTATACCTATCTAAAATTATGTAAACAAAATAATTGTCATGGAAACCAGCTAGTTTATTGATTAAAAAACTAATGAAAAATTAAACCGACTTACTAAATATTTATCATTGCATGAAAACAATGAAAATTTTTTTTAACTGAGTTAGGTATAATTGAATGTAACATTCAATCGTAATCATAAATTTATTTATTACTTTGATAATAAATCATCTAAATTAATTCATCATAAAATAATATTATTTAGTTTAATTAGGTAATATGTTTAAAAAAGTATATTATGTAGGTACTCGTTACTTAAAACGGGTAATTTTAATCAATGAAAGAACAGTAATTTTCCATTCCATCAACTACTCCTAGAATGCTAAAATTATATGACTACCACACAGGGCCGAAGGGAAGGGGGTTCAAGGGTATCGTAAAGACCCTTCACTCAAGAAATAATTGAACAAAATTAAGTCCAGTCGGCACAAAAAAAAAATTATTCAGCATTTAGTCGAAAAATAGTGAAGGATCTTTTTTTTTTGCATATTTATCGTTTATAAAGAAGTGTTTCAGCGGTTTATTGATGACTTTTTTTACTCATTCGGAACAATAAGTTAGCAAAATTGGTTTGACGACCTCCCACAAATATTTTTTAGCACAGGCCCTGGATCACATTGTACATCACTACAGTATTATATGTAATCTATTATCACAGCTTAACTAAGAATGGGATGAGAGAACACAATATATAAAAACATACTCAAAATAAATTTAAACAATTTAAAATAAGTAAAACATGATGATTTATGTAATGCAAGATATTCACCAATTTTATATTATAAATGTAAAAAAATATTAAAAATAGACATAAAAAAAAATTAAATAGGTACCTACTTAACTATTAATATTTATTTATTTAAATATACCTTCATTAATATAATTATTATTAATTAGAGTGATATATCTATTTGACTTAATTGTATTTCTCTTAAATAAGTGGAAGACCAGAGTGACCAACCCCAAATAGTTGGGTGAGAAGAGTACCTATTTATCTTAAATAATAATATATATATGTATCTAGGTATATAGTATTTTTTATTGCCATTTTAAATAAGAAACTTAAAAAACCGTCTATGTAAAGGCGCTGACAATTAGTCCATTGTCTCTTTAGTTCTCTAACGGTATTGTATTATATTGATGTATTATTATTATTTTAGATTTGAAAGCAAACATAGAATTTATAAGAATTATTTTTATTATTTTTAGAAAGTTTAGAAAACTACTGAGAAAATTCAATATTAATTTAATTTAGAAATAAAGTACTAAATAAAATTAATTTTATAACAAAAATGTGATTTGAATCAACATGAAAAATTAAAGTGAGAAGTCATTCAATTTTTAAATGGTAAAATGTTATGTACATTTACCAAGTTAAAAAATTACATTTCTAGTTATATTGCTACATCAAAATATTCACTTATATGACACCACTGATAAATAATTATAGTTACACCTATAATACATAGTTTATTATTCGATTCTACATGCATAGGTATGCTTAGAAAATAATAAATTAGAAACTTAACATTATATTGAAATTGTTAACAGAAAATTTTGAAGGGATAAATCTGCATACCTACTTGATATTTTAAAAATGTTTGAAAAACTGAACCATACCTATGCCTATATAGGTACATTAATTACAGAAATTTAGTAATTATAAAATACCTACACAAGTACCTATAGGTATATTAATTAATTTAAATCATTGGTAAAAGCTATAATACAACTTACTACTTTAAAAGGTAATTCCATTTTCAATTATTTGATAGAATTATGTTCAAACAAAACGTTTCTGACAATGAAAAAATACTTCCAAATACATTTTCTTTTAGAAGTCTAGAAATAGTAGCAATTAGAAATTATTAACAACATTTTTAACTTATTTTAATATTCAAAATATTATTGTAAAATATGTAAAATGTAAATATTGATAATAATTTTCCATTATCAATTTTTCGGTTAAATGTTTTGTGATGATAGTTATTAAAAAATGTTATGGTAACATATGTTGGTACGGCCATTTCTTCAATGATAACTCCCCTTCTAATGTTGATAAATAATGTATATGATAAGTACGTAAATTTTTTAATATACTTTTTTATATATTTTTCATTTACCAATCATTAAACTAATTAAAACTAATTGACATGGCCGTGTCGATTTTATTTAGTAGCTGCTAAACCGATAAAATATTGTTAATAAGTGTTGTACAGTAAATACTTGAACAGTAAATGTATGTTAATTTTTAAATTATAAACAAACAGATTGTACCCAGAGGTTTCAACTGACGACTACGAAAATAAAGTTTTCAATCAAAATATGTCTGCAGGAAGACCAATTAAATGTGTAGTTGTCGGTGACGGTACCGTTGGCAAAACATGTATGTTAATATCATACACCACTGACAGCTTTCCTGGAGAATATGTACCTACTGTGTAAGTATAAAGTTGTTGATCAACATAAAAGACGTGCATAAATCATATTTGTGTACATAGGTTTGATAACTATTCTGCACCCATGGTCGTTGATAGTATCCCAGTCAGTCTCGGTCTTTGGGATACAGCTGGCCAAGAAGATTACGACCGTCTGAGACCACTTTCTTACCCCCAGGTTAATATTATTTAATATAATATTGTTTAGCAGTTAGGCTGTTTTTAATAATCATTTGTTTTTGTTTTTAGACGGATGTATTCTTGGTATGCTTTAGTGTTGCTAGTCCATCTTCATTTGAAAATGTGGTTTCTAAATGGTATCCAGAAATTAAACATCATTGTCCAGATGCACCTATGATTTTAGTCGGTACAAAAATAGATTTAAGAGAAGACAAAGAAACATTAAATGTTCTGTCTGAGCAAGGACTGTCCCCAATCAAACGTGAACAAGGACAAAAATTGGCCAATAAAATAAGAGCTGTCAAATATCTCGAATGTTCTGCATTGACACAAAGAGGACTAAAATTAGTGAGTGAAATTGGTCATTTTTATAATGTATATTTTTTTAATTCAAATGATTATTACATATCCATAAGGTATTTGATGAAGCTGTGAGAGCTGTTTTACGACCAGTACCACTGAAACACCAACAAAGGAAATGTACTATAGCCTAGTAAGACAGACTGAAGAGAGCCGCTATATTCCTACCTCTGTATAAAAATTTAAAAGGGTTGTTAAAAACACTTCATTCTTCATTTTTAATTTTCGAATCATTTATTCAATTTATTTGGCATGATTTATAATATGTTAGCTTGAAAGTCAAGATCAAAATCAGTGCCATTTAGCCTAATATTATTGTTTTACCAAAGATATGTTTAAATGGTTAATTTTATACTTAAAATAAAAACGTTTTACTTTTCCATTTTGCGCATGACTAAATAAATGATAATAAGCAGTACAAAAATTATTGACAGTCTTCCTTGGTTGACAAAATGTAGTGCCTTTTATTATTTTCCATTTTATTCTCATTAATTTTTATTTTATTCATTGCACTTATAACATTAGGCTTATTGTATTTTTTTTTTTTTTTTTTGTCTATTATTTTGCTCAAAACTAATTTTATGTAAGAACAAAATACATGAATCTCTATTATTTAGTTTTTTACATCTAGTCATGCAACATTTTTATAACTAATGCAACAAATTGGCAGCTTAGATTAGAGTTCGTGAACATTATGGTTGTCTAATATTATTGTCATACATTTATTTAAGAAAATTGTCATGTTTCATATTATAACTATTAAAATATTATTATATATTGAATTTTTTTATTTAAATAAAATAAATTTGTATTACTAAATGATTTGTTATTTTGTTATTTACCATTAGGAATATCCATACTACTTAAAAGTAAAGTTGTGTTATTCAAGCAATTATTTAAAAAAATATTTAAAAAAAACTTGCTCTAAAACAAAATAAAATAATCTATATATATATTGTAGACACGAAGAAAAATACAAGTCATAAATAGGCGTATAGATATATATACCTATTAAGACGATTGAAAGTGATTTAGACCTAAGAGTCTAACAAAATTAAGGATACTTGGAATTTTCTGATTTTAAATTTTAAAATATATTAAGATTCTATAAATTATTTACTAGAGAATTTTGGAAACAATTTTTTAAATTTTTGCTAAAGATTATAATGTAAGAGGATTTAATTTTTGGAAATTTTTTAATTTAAAAATTACGAAAAAATTATTCTCAACATTCTCTAATAAATAACCTATAGAATATTAATATATTTTCAGAATTAAAATCAAAACATTGTAAGTACCCTTAATTTTGTCAAACTTTTAGGTGTAAATCATTGCATAAAGAAATAAAATATTTTACTCTGTTTAATAATGATGGTTTGTATATATAGGCAGCACGCAGTTGTAGCCCGTGTGATAAACACACTGATGATAGTTTACTATCAAATAACGACAATACAAACTTTCCTGTATTTCAAAAATTTCTTATGCATAGCCTCTTAGAACTAACATGTTTGCAAGGGCCTATGGATATCTAATATATGGATTTTATTTTTATTTATATTTAAAATTTTACTACAGATATTTAATGGTCCAGAAAAATGTATTTTTAATTAAATATGTATTATTAAGTAAGTAGTATGCATTACCTACATAATACACTTAGTAATATTTTTTCTATAGAAAAAGGTAACATTATTGAATAAGATAACAAAATAAATTGTACTATTATAGTATACACATTCACATTATTTTATATTTTGTTTTAATGTGTAAGTCTGTAAGTGTGGCAATCTGTAAGTCAGACAGTCCGTTAAAAGATAGGTTGTGTCTGGTCAATGGTCATACTGTCCATCCCAACATCTGTTATTGAATAAGAACTAAACATAATAAAGTAAAAGTAGAAGAATAAACTAGTTTATTGGTATAGATGAAAATGGACAGTGTAGGAACTGAATTGATACTTAGGTAGGTATATAGTTGTAAGTATGAATAACTATTAGAGATTATCACTGAGAATATTAAAAGACCAGTGTTCATAAAATTGTCAAAAAAAAAAAAAATTTTTTTTTAAATATAAAAATATTGATATTTTCAAGTACCTAGGTAATAGGAACTCGAAACTCAATAATAGTAAAATATTGTATTCACTAGATACATAAATCATTTAGAAATAAAATATTTATACACTCACACTAATACCTACACTAAAAAATTTTTAATTTTTAACAAACCTCTCATAAATTTTTCCCCAAAATGACTACAACAAATCTGTCAAATTTTTACAAAAAATTACAAAAAAAATAAATAATAGGTAGATACATAAATACATAAATTGTTAAAAATATGAAAAATAAGTGTTTCGATCATTACCTATACATGGTAAATTTATTGACGAATTTAAATATTTTTTTCATTTTTAAAATCAAACCACTAAAAGTAATAAGTACTGCCTAGGTAGTAGGTACCTACCCGAATATCATTGTTTTTAGTCATAAAGCTATTTTTCGTTTATAAATTGGATTTGTAAGTTTCGTTCCGCTACTAAAATAACTAAACGTCACGCAAAATTGACTATGTATAACTCCTTAAAAATAATATAAAAGAATTTTGTGATTTAGTTGTGGGGGAGGGGGGTTGAATGAGCAGAAGGCATTGTAATAGTGTCGTACGTAGATAATATAGTGGATATTTTTTGGAATAGAGGACAACCTTAAAAGAACAAATAAGATATTAATAATAGTAGTACCTATACCTATAAATAGTTGCTGGCAATGAGAGTGGACTTGCCTATCAATGAGAGCAAAACCAAATCCCTAGATTAATTTCGAAAATAATACCCATAAATTACATTTAAAGTTGAAAACTTTATATTTGTAAACGTAGGTGTATACCTACATAGTTTGAAATAGGTACCTATTTCAATGTCATAAATGAGCATGTCAATAACCATAAAAATTCTTCCAAGATTAATTACATGCAGGAAACAAATGTTATTCCTTATTAGTACAATATTGTTTAAATCAAATAAAAACTGATCAGAAAGCAGGGGCGCATTAAGGCTTATAGGTATGGGAGAGGAGGCAAATATAATTTGCCGCTTCTTTAAAAACGTAAAGAAAAAGGTCATCAACATTTTTCTTCCAACTATATAATAATAATACTTCTTTAAAAAGGTCTTTCACATAGGAAACCTCGTATCCCTTGCCATGCCACCCTTATAAAAATTGCTTCCCAGGGAAAATTCACCCTTTGCACCTCCCCTTAATGCGCCCCTGTCAAAAAGACAGAAGTTAGACTCTAGGGTAGATTATACAATACTCTCACCAGATCAATAGTATATTAATTTCATGTAATTACAACTTATATTAATTTATAGGTACATATATTTGAGAGTTTTATTTTAAGGACAATCGACCTGTATATGATCTAAATAGAAACAAATAAAATGGTGATTACAGTAAAAGGATAAATGAGAAGCTAAAAGATTAAATATTCGATAAACGTGATGTAGTGGTTAGTAGGTGTGTTTAAAAGCTGAAAATTAAGTCGGGTCCGCATGGATAGAACAGAAGGATAACTAACGCAGCTAATAATAATTGATGCATATTTTATTATATTATTACAAAAAATGAAAACAAGACAAAACATGCCAAAGAGGAGCAACGAATGGAAAACGACTTTCATTCGAAACTTCTTTCCACGACTCTCCAAAATTGACTTTTTTTTATTTTTTTTTAATATATAAATCATATTTCTTGATAGTTTAAAATCTGAAGTTTATATGAAATTAGCGATCTACTTATTTATATTATTTGTACCATTCCCATTAAAATTTTCTAAACATGCTCAGGGTCGGAAAGACATTTTATGGCCCAGGGGCCATCATTCTTAACGAGGTTCTTTTATAGGAACTTACATGAATATTTTTGTAGATAATTTTAGGTAGGTATATTTATTTTGATTTTTAAATTTACTCACTACTGCACTAGACGTATTTTACCGGGTGTAGCGCATTTTCAAAAATTAATAATTGGCCCTCCAAAATGTACAAGAACGTAAAGTTATAATATGTTCCTTTTTTGATACGTTATATTATTTTGATGGAACAAAGTACACATAGGTACCTACCTAATATTATGAAGAAAACGTGAATAAAAAATGCCTATGGTATGCAATAAATAAGTATTATTTATATCGATCGTTTAACTTTAGAGCTTGGTTGCGTCCGTAAACCTCATAAATATAATATATATATAGATAGATATGCGTGTTTCATACTTGAGAATTTCGCTTGAAAATGCATTTGAACACGGATAAATTTTCCCGAGAAAAAATTCGTGATCGGTTTAGACACTGTATAATTTTGTGCGAATTTCGAGTATTTTTATTCAGAATTATGGTAATATACTGCTACTGAATTTCCATAAAATAGGTAGTACTTATAGAAATAAAATTGTGTCCATCACGCTGAACGCCTGTTCGACAATTAATATTTCCTTTGGACTTTGCATGCGCATGGACAAACAACTTATGGACCGTGTTACTCGCGAACAACCACGAACAGAATATAAGAACCCACCTCTAGGTACCTACATACAGTCAGGGGCGTTGTGAAGACATTTTTGGGGGGGAGGGATGTTTTTATAATAAAAATTCTACTTTTGCCGACTGTATATCGAAAAGTGTTTATTAGCCGACTCTATACAATCCGAACAAATAATTTTCAAAACGTGGTACCTAAATAAGAAAAAAAATAAATAAGGTCATCAACCAGCGACGACGATTTTATAAATGAGAAAAGATTGACATTTTGCCGACCGTGTCAATTTTTCTACCAAATTTGTGAGATTTTCCAACTGACAAAAACCCCTTGGGGGGGTAGACATTCCTCTACCCACCGTTTGGAACATCACTGCTTACAGTATCGGTTTTTTTTAACTATTTTCTGGGTGGATGGTTTATCAGTATACATATTTACCTATTATATACTTAAATATAAAAAGTGTTTACGGATTAAATTATGTATAACTTCTACAGTGATTATAAATTGGTCCCTAAAACCGCGGTTCATAAAATCCGCCACTGCGGGTACATATTATAATGTGTTTAATCATAGTTGTTTAATGTGTATGCGAAAATGATTGAATCTGGCGACTTATTGCGATAGTGTAAAATAAACCATTATATCGAATTTATTAGCATATTAGATGTGATTAGGTATTATTATTTTTATTATTATGATTACTATATAATTAATATCATATTAGATACAATTAATAATAATCGAAATAGGTATTTTAAGAATTATACTTTTTTGGTTTTACTTTAAAATATAGGTAAATCAATTTAATATGATTATAATTTTAAAATTCTTCATTTTAATTTATTGTATTTTAAGCTACAAGAGTAAAATAAAATATATATATATTTAGGTATATATAAACGTATTGTAAATTTCGAGGTCCCTAAAATATTGAGGTCCGGGGGGCCAAAGCCCCCTCTGCCTCCCTTAATCTAGGCCTGAATATGCTCTTGGTCAGTAGGTATATAAGTACTATTTTATTGCATATTTTCAAAATTTTAATTTTAACGGTTTTGATTGATTTTACGTTTATCTTAAATAAATAAAATTATGAATTCCACGTAGATAATAAAAATCGATAATATATGCACGTCACACATTATTTTTGTATACCTATATATTATAAGGAACAAGTTAAAAAAAATTTTATATAATATAATATATCGATAAGAGCAAGATGAATTGCGTAATTAATATTATATAATACGTACAAGTATGTTCGAAATACTAATAAATATAGTATTTGTCAAGTATAGGTAGGTAACTAGGTACTTGATTTTATTGTCAAATCTCCAGTCGAGTTGATGGTATTCAAGTATTACAATTTCTTACTCGAAAAATTGAATCAAACTCAATTCTATAATTTCAGTCAAATAGTCGAGTCTTGGTGAAATAATTGAGCTGGGATCCAATTCTTGAGTTCAATTGAAACAATATATTATATTATAATACCTACATTATGGACACACGCAGCGCTGGATGTGCTGGAGTGATGTTACCGGTACATCGAGTTTTAGGATTTCTACTAGACGAAAAAAAAAAAAAAAAGTTTTCGACTCTTTTAAAAACAATTTTAATGTAATATAGACTATTAAAAACCTTCCATTTTTCACCAAGTGCTCTTGTATTTTTGGCCACACACTACTTAATCGACCCAAATATCGCGTGGCCCATCGAGTTGAACTCGGTAATTCACCGGGCATATCCGGGCTTTGACCCTTTGTAAAATGTAAAAACTACAAATCATTAAATTATAAAATATTGAAATTCTTAATTCATTATTATTATATTTATATTTATATTTTATATATATAATAAACGCCAGACGGCTTTTTACATGATTAAGTGTAATGGAGAGAAAAAAAAACAATATATATATATATATATATCAAATACTTAAAATATGGTAAATTAAATAAATGACAATATCAGAAACACACAGCGTTTTTTTTTTTTTTTTTTTTTTTTTTT